>CAMXCT020001923.1:10000-124081 GCA_947184155.2 Cladocopium goreaui | reverse complement strand
GTTTCCAATACACAACCTTCCCTTAAAGGTTGTTGAAACAATTCCAAACTGCTATGATATACAAATCACCTAGTCACAAAACGTCAGAAACATTTCCAAAAGTTCTCAAGTCAAACTGGTTCTCGTCCAAACGCAAATAACCAGCTAGCCGGTGTTACTAGTCTCTGCCAAACGTCTAGACTAGTCACACCGCTATTCAAGAACGAAATGATACATTCGAATTCCTTTACAAAATTCTCTTGCAATACAGAACAACATGGGAACCTCATGTTCCATCTCCAAAACAGTTCTTCACACAGAGATGTCTTCTCATAGCTCCAAACCACCGTGGAGAGCAGAATGTTCTGCTCGACTTCTCAGCTAATATCCAGTCATCAGCAGTCATAGCGCTAAAGTAGTTCGCTAACTGCAATAACCAAACGTCAGCAATAAGTCACAAATACAAAGGTCACAAAGTAGACTTCCAGATCAAATACCCAGAGGTCGAATACTTTGCGTTGAGCATCTCTCCTCCATCTTTTTGGATGAGGGCTGGTTTTCCGGCCTGCATCTGTTCCAAGATTGCGACCGCTTTGTTTTCACACAGGTCACTCTTCTATAGCTCTTTGCGCTAGTGATCCGGTTTGGGGTGGGACCGTTCGAACCGCTGAGGTTCCTGGTGCCAAGAGGAATGGACTTTCGGGCAATGTGGCAGCTGGTGCGGCTGTAAGAGCCATGACCTGAATTGGCCCACAGTTGTTGCAAGGCGTAACCTGGCTTGGGCTCCATATATCGTTTATTCCACACTGTGTTGTGAGACCATTAGGGTGCTTTGCGGTTGAGTTCCCAAACAAACCTTGTTAATGTCTGCGCGCAGCTCATTTCACTGAGGAATGAGAACTTTTTTGGTGACACCTTCGATGTGCTGTGTTTTCATATGTACAAACTCCAGGCATACTTTGAAAACATCTCTTTTTTTTCCTCCGGTTTGGCCGATTCGCACTAGGCTCGGTCCTTACAATTGCGTAAGCAGTGAAAAGCAGGAATGTACAAGGACACGTGTGGTCCAAAAACTTTGGCAAATCATCACGAAACCAACGACAACCAAAAAACAACAAAACCACCACAACCAAAAACGACCCGCAAATCCCCCAGCCAGATTTGCGTTTCGCCTCAAAGCAAAACAGCGAAGCAACAAAGAACGGGGCAGGGCCCAACAAAACAAAAAACACATTCAGATTTGCCTTAGATACAGTGACCTTAGCCACCGTATCATCCTCAAAAACATGCAAACTAATTATCCATTGCGGCAGTGCGTGAAATATAGTACATGATCGCCCAGAATGTCTCACCTGAGAACAGATAAGAGAATCCAGTGTTGCAGGCAGACTGATGTGTAGCACGACAGAGGCCGCCTGTATGGACGTCTTGTCAATATAGCAACTCCCGCATCGCTGCTGTTCATCCTGCATCGTTCAGCGTACGCAAGTAAGTCTGTTCCAGTCAATATACACCGCCGCAAGGGATTGTGATCTATTGCCCCCCCTAGATGGGGAGGAGAGTACTGACGGCCTGTAAGACATGCCAGATGGTGTGAGCCCTCACAGGAACCGTCATATAGTAAAGGGCCCAAGACCCTAATGGGCAGTGGGTAAAAAGGTGGCTGAAAAAGCCTGAATGGCACTATACGGCCATTGCAGACAGACGAAGCTTCTGACCATAGCATGGGCTCGTGAGCACAACCAGTATGCTACTGCCGACATGTAAGCAAAAGTTGCATTCGCATTGCAGTCGAACTCGTCCCCCTAAGCTATGAAGGTTGAAATGGTTCGCTGCGCCAGCACCAGATTCTCTGACAGGAGTCACTAGGCGTCATCGTCCCAGCAAGAGCCTGCGGAGAGGACCAGATGCACCGTAAGTTAGCAGTGTATTCCAGACCAGGCCACTCTCCCACCGAGTGGGCCATCTGCCAAGGCACTACAGAACATCCGCACAACGAACCATGTGGGCCGGCTTTGCTGCACGCGGGCGCACCAGTCTGAACTGCAGGAAGCTCAACTGGACAGCGCCAGTAAAGCTCACTGCAGTGCAGCCTAGTCCATGGCTCTACCGGGAATCTACCGCCCCTCTCGGAACAAAGGCAGAAACAACACAAAGGAGAAGGGCCCTCCCCAATACGAAGCCGAAGAAGAAGCCACATGAGAAAACGAACCAATTCAACGTGAATTAAATGGGAGGAGAGAGGGGGGGCAGTGAAAAGCTACCCCGCCTCGGACGAATCCTTAGTCACAAAAACATGAGACCAATGTAGCCAGGGTGAAACGACAGAGCTATTATGCAGGGCGGTATCCTCGGTATCCAGGCAAAAGAAGAAACAAACAACACGCAACCAACCAACAAGAAACCTGCCATCAAGTGGGGGGGAAGCAGAAAGAGGGGGGCGGCTAAAGCACCACACACACCACACCACGAACCACACAGAAGAAGAGAGGAGAGGAGCCAGGAGGCAGCAGAGGACAGAGGGAGAACGTGACACACACGCACCAGAAGGGGTACGAACGTGCCTTAGCGGTGTCCAAGAAGGGGCCAAGGATCATACAATGATGAATACCTCAGTGAGGGAGCACACAGCACCCCAACAACACAGGAAGCATGGTGTAGAGGGAAAGATCCCCACACAGGGCCAAAGGCCTTTGTTGCCATGAGACACAATGAAGAGGGGAGACAATGCGCCACCACACTCCACGCACAGAGGCAAGGCAACCAGGCCGTCGCCGGAAGCAACGATACCCAGAGGGAGGGACCAGTAAAACCTGGTCCAAGGCGCCAAAGAGGACCATCCGAGGGGGAGGGGGGGCCACGTCAGGCAGGGAACAAACAAACCAAAACAGAACCATAATACAAGGCACCAACACCTAAGGTAGCTCTGCTAAGGGCAAAACCTAGGGATCAATAAACGAATTCAAATACCTTAACTAGTGGGAAGGGTGGGAGAATGGTTGTCTCGTCAATACTAAGTCTCGGAGTAATAACATCAGTTTCGTCACCCATCTATGATTGTCAGGCAAAGGATGCGAGAGCACGCGCCAGTGCAATAGGCTTCATGGTGGAAGAGACCCTAGTATAATCTAAGCTCTCGACTGGACAGCACATTCAAAACACCAGTGCAAAGGTAACCCATACTGCCCGATCTGTTACACCTTAGCTGGCACTCACACCTACTACATATGAGTGTGGCTACCAACTGTTTGAGTGGTCTGAATAGGTAGGGGCCGGGCATGCGCAGCACGATGAACCTGACAATTATAAATGAGGAATCCTGAGTCCCCTGTTACATACCAGTGCACCTGTCACGTCTTTGGACAGACACACCGGTATGGACAGTAACCTTAAGTGGAAATGACGACAGGACCAATTAGAGAAGTAAGTCAACTCCCACCAACATTGCTGATGAAGCAAAAGCCACATATTGCGTGAGGGACAATGCGGAGTGAAACAGAAAAGAGGGGAAAAGAAGAGGAGAGAAGGGGTGGACACAAAAAGGGTATAAGTGATGCGAACTGGGGTGAGCGTGGGATCATGTCATACCTCTCGTGAAATGTTCCAAATAATGCTTTTTATCTGATGTAATGGTGTCGTTCCATTCGTTGGTGAGCCCAAACGAAACTGGGTTCACTCTTTGCTGATCACTAGCACGCTGCAGAAGCGCTCGGATCGCCCTTTGATGTTCGTCCAGGTCTTCCGGAGGGACCCTCCTGCGGACTTTCCTGTCTGGGAAGTTTCGTTCCCGCAGGTTGGTTTGCAAGGCATGTCCCGCTGCATAAACTGCAGGTTGCTGGAATAAGACGCGCTCTGCAAATCTGTGGAGATGCACTGTCCACTCAGCAAACATATGGCTGTGCGACAGTTGATTCCTGAGTCGCGCTTCCGTTTGATGGAGGCTCCCATTGGTATGCCACAATCGCAAAAGACTGTAGTTGGAAGGCCAATCAAGTGGGCACAGTGTGGCTGTTTCTTTCCACTTCTCGGGTGTGAGCCCTGCTTGAGAGGGAATGATAATTTCCAGAGTAGTGCGATTCGGTCCCAGTGGTTGGAGACCTCGCATCATGTACGGTTCAACGAGCCCTGTTGTGGATGAGCTCCTGGAAACATCCAGCCATTTGAAAGTCTTCATCCAAACCAAGACGAAAACCAGGCATGTTTTTGGCAGCAAACTTAACTGCCTGGAGCAACTGCTTTGCTGCCTCCACCGGAGTCTCGTCACAGGAACGTTTCGGGCACGCGATGTTAATTTCTTGTGGTTTCTGCGCATTCTCAGGAGCATTCTCAAGAAGTTTGGGAGCAATTTTGCTGGCCCAGCTGGCCGGGAACCATGCCAGTAGGGCAGAGGCACCACTCGTAAGGTCCACTAGCCCAGTCATGCGTCGATGCGGCCGATCTGTGACCAGGACGGGAAATGGGCCACTCGGCGCTCGACTCCGGTTCACCTCAGAGCTCTCTCGGGCCGAGCCAATGAGTTCAGACAGGATGGGCCGAAACCAGTACGTGGCATACAGCAAACATTCAGTTTCTGGAGTCACCATGGATTCAGCCAATCTCATCAACGAGCTCATCGCCTGGGCGAGCTTCTCTGCCAAACGAATTGTGAGAGCCCTTGCCTCGGATGAGAAAGCAGCCTCTACCGATGACGAGAGTGATCCAGAAGACCCTACAGTTGCATGGTGCCCACCCATGATGCAGCGGAAGATTCCTCTGAAGATGAGATCGCGAGTGCAGCTGACAAGCTAGCAATCCTGATTTCTAATGTCCAATCCAACGGAAACCCTTTTTGCATACCCGAAAACCTTGGAGCTCTCGCCAGATCCCCAGAACAGGAAAGTCGTGGGTCTTGAACCGTCGGCCACATCCTCCACCCTGGCAATTTGCCCGCGCAACCAAAGTTCACAGGCCACACTCAGCAAGATGCGCGCAAACTTTCTTGGATGGCAGTTAAAGACAACGTCAATCTTGCCTGTAGCCATAACGGTGGGATAGCCTCACAGCTCACAACATCTCACAACCAAAGTTTTGCTGAGCTTTGATTCAAATATCTAAACACAGAAGTGAATCAGAAGCAAGGCAGTTTGGATTGTGTGCAAGTGTCTGGCTCCGCCAGGGCGGCTCAAGCAAGCGCATCAACTATATGCTGACCTCAACAATCAAACAATGCTGAATCCAGCCGTTTCTTTGCTGAAATTTGGTAGAGAGAGAGAGAGAGATGTCATGATGTGGGGATGCTGCACACATTTGCACACCCGTTTCCCACTGAGAAACCCACAGCCTGTTTGGACAATGACCGCAATGCGTGCTGTTGCCCTCGCGACAGAGGAAGTGGTGGAAACTCTCAGCCCACCATACCACGTAGACTGGAAGCCATGTTGGAGTAGCAAGTTGTGCACCGCAGTACGGTTACATAAGACAAGCAGCTGCGAGGTCGCTCCTTGTTGCAAGTTGCGATAATAATTCTTCAGATAGGTGCAGAAAGCAACGACGTCCTCAAGTGGCACGAAATGTCCAATGTATATGTGATTGGGCTTGTGGAGGACTAACTCAGGATACCGAACTGCCACGATAGCTTGGTAAGTCAGCATTGAGACCCGTGAGCTGTTAGGGAGAATGATACCCCAACGGTGAGGACCACATAGCCCGGCTGCTTCAAGGGTTGTGGTACACTCGTACTCCAAACTCCTCTGGTGCTGTGGCAATCAGCAGGACTGCTAGAGCTGCTGCAATTAGGCTGCTGTGTGCATCCAGCTAGCACGAGATTCGGCAGTGAAACACCCGCCCTAGGGCGACAGGCAGCTCGTAGTCTTGCAGAGTGGATGTCCATGGGCAACTATGCGGCTTGTTTGCAAGTCTCAGCAGACTGAAGAGATCTGACTCTGAATCTTGGCTCGCATCAGGCCAAAGCTGAGCGACAAGTGCTGCCATTCGTGCCGGTGGAAGATAGTCTCCTGGTCTATCAAGCGCTCTGAGCCCTAACGGCCGTTGCAAGCAGTTTGCGTCGATTGGCAGCCGCTGCTCGGCCTTTTGACAGCCCTCCTGGAGTTTGCCTGCGATCGCCAATGAAGACAGTGAGAGTTGGTTGTTGAATGGCAGCGAGAGCTGCGATCTCATGGTAGTTGCCATACTGTTGGCTTTCGTCCATAAAAGCTAGCCAGGTGCGAGAGATCCAATGGCCAAAAGTGGAATAGCGCATTGCCATTTCAGCCGTGGCTGAGCCACCTGTTGCAATGAGCACATTCTTGTACGCGATGATTTTATTACGGTCACTGCACCGAACGTCAATTTTGGAGGCATATGCTTCTCCTTCACCTTCCTCCATGCGACCAATTAGCCTACCGAAGCTCCTGATTGTGGGGGGCGGGAGATCACTTAATTGATCCGCAAGTGCTTTGGCAGCTACATTTTCTTTCGTATAGACGATCGCAACAAAGTCCTTGAGTTCACAGCTCAGTGCAATAGCAAGACCGCAAGGGACCGCGTTTTGCCAGCACCAAAGACCCCTGCAATACTGGGGAGGACCGCCTTTGGGAGTCCAAATTCTATATACCTTTCCAACCCCAAAAATGGGCATCAAACAAATCGAACAGTTCAGTGACATCATCTTGCGCATCTTGCGGTTTCTTGCGGAGTCGTCTGGAATCGCAAAGTTGGAACTCTTTCAACGCTTTCCCCATTGTAAATAGGGTTTCAGCAGGTGTACCGACTCCGCCCGACTCCGGCAAGACTCCGCAGCTAAAGACATCAAAACTGGCACAAAACTGTGGTAAAACCGAAGTTTTGCATCTCTAGCCTTCTTACGGAATCTGCTGGAGTCATGAAATCGAAACTCTTCCCCCAATGTAAACAAAGGATTCATCCGGTTTTAAATATATACTATTATTCTTTAACCGGATGATACTGAACTCCGGGCGACATACATAACCCGACCCGCAAAGTTGCCGCGTTAGGAGTCTAGGGGGGCGAAGGGGGGGAGCCCAAAAACAAACAACGCATCAAGAGACCAAAACAAAACTGAGCAGTGCGACGCCCAATCGTGACAAAACGATCCACTGCCAACGCAAACACAGAAAAAGGATCCCGCCAGCAATGTCGCAGCGGAATCAGCACCTCACCCACGCCATGTTGCGAAAGCCTGCGACAACAACACCCAAACAATTCCAAACAACATGGTGCTTTGGCAAAGATTGGCAACATGCAGGCGGGGGTATAGAGACCTTCAATCAGCAACCGTGTTCCCCGGAATCCTGCCATTCCGTTACACTTGCAAGAGTATTGCTTTTTGTTAAAGCTGCGCAATTTTTCGCAAAAAAGGTCACTGCAGCAATCTCATTTTCGGGGCCGTAAACACATTGGCTTTTTGGACTCCAAGAAGTGGTCCTCCCCAGTTCAGCACGTGGATGTTTGTGTCATCCTTCCTGCCTTTTGTGGTTTCATGGTTTCTGGCGAACTTTTGAAGCAGCTGGGTGCGTTCCGAGCGTCATGTCGCAACCCCAAAAACAGGATTGCCACACGCTCCAACTCGTGGATTTGGCGCGCCCGTTTTTGGTCTCGCTGCTATTAAAATAGAAATTGAAAACAGCCTCGAAATGGCCCTGTCCAAAGCGAAAAGCGGTTGCGCGTGGCAATCCCATTTTTGGCAGTGTGGAACCTTGCGACCTGCTCGAAACACGAAGCTCTTTACATTACGCAAATAAATCAAAGTTGGGTTTTGTTTAAGCAGCAAGCTTTCAACGCAACTGGGGAGGACCGCCTTTGGGAGTCCAAATTCTATATACCTTTCCAACCCCAAAAATGGGCATCAAACAAATCGAACAGTTCAGTGACATCATCTTGCGCATCTTGCGGTTTCTTGCGGAGTCGTCTGGAGTCACAAAGTTGGAACTCTTTCAACCCTTTCCCCATTGTAAATAGGGTTTCAGCAGGTGTACCGACTCCGCCCGACTCCGGCAAGACTCCGCAGCTAAAGACATCAAAACTGGCACAAAACTGTGGTAAAACCGAAGTTTTGCATCTCTAGCCTTCTTACGGAATCTGCTGGAGTCATGAAATCGAAACTCTTCCCCCAATGTAAACAAAGGATTCATCCGGTTTTAAATATATACTATTATTCTTTAACCGGATGATACTGAACTCCGGGCGACATACACAACCCGACCCGCAAAGTTGCCGCGTTAGGAGTCTAGGGGGGCGAAGGGGGGAGCCCAAAAACAAACAACGCATCAAGAGACCAAAACAAAACTGAGCAGTGCGACGCCCAATCGTGACAAAACGATCCACTGCCAACGCAAACACAGAAAAAAGGATCCCGCAGCAATGTCGCAGCGGAATCAGCACCTCACCCACGCCATGTTGCGAAAGCCTGCGACAACAACACCCAAACAATTCCAAACAACATGGTGCTTTGGCAAAGATTGGCAACATGCAGGCGGGGGTATAGAGACCTTCAATCAGCAACCGTGTTCCCCGGAATCCTGCCATTCCGTTACACTTGCAAGAGTATTGCTTTTTGTTAAAGCTGCGCAATTTTTCGCAAAAAAGGTCACTGCAGCAATCTCATTTTCGGGGCCGTAAACACATTGGCTTTTTGGACTCCAAGAAGTGGTCCTCCCCAGTTCAGCACGTGGATGTTTGTGTCATCCTTCCTGCCTTTTGTGGTTTCATGGTTTCTGGCGAACTTTTGAAGCAGCTGGGTGCGTTCCGAGCGTCATGTCGCAACCCCAAAAACAGGATTGCCACACGCTCCAACTCGTGGATTTGGCGCGCCCGTTTTTGGTCTCGCCTGCTATTAAAATAGAAATTGAAAACAGCCTCGAAATGGCCCTGTCCAAAGCGAAAAGCGGTTGCGCGTGGCAATCCCATTTTTGGCAGTGTGGAACCTTGCGACCTGCTCGAAACACGAAGCTCTTTACATTACGCAAATAAATCAAAGTTGGGTTTTGTTTAAGCAGCAAGCTTTCAACGCAACTGGGGAGGACCGCCTTTGGGAGTCCAAATTCTATATACCTTTCCAACCCCAAAAATGGGCATCAAACAAATCGAACAGTTCAGTGACATCATCTTGCGCATCTTGCGGTTTCTTGCGGAGTCGTCTGGAGTCGCAAAGTTGGAACTCTTTCAACGCTTTCCCCATTGCAAATAGGGTTTCAGCAGGTGTACCGACTCCGCCCGACTCCGGCAAGACTCCGCAGCTAAAGACATCAAAACTGGCACAAAACTGTGGTAAAACCGAAGTTTTGCATCTCTAGCCTTCTTACGGAATCTGCTGGAGTCATGAAATCGAAACTCTTCCCCCAATGTAAACAAAGGATTCATCCGGTTTTAAATATATACTATTATTCTTTAACCGGATGATACTGAACTCCGGGCGACATACATAACCCGACCCGCAAAGTTGCCGCGTTAGGAGTCTAGGGGGGCGAAGGGGGGGAGCCCAAAAACAAACAACGCATCAAGAGACCAAAACAAAACTGAGCAGTGCGACGCCCAATCGTGACAAAACGATCCACTGCCAACGCAAACACAGAAAAAAGGATCCCGCCAGCAATGTCGCAGCGGAATCAGCACCTCACCCACGCCATGTTGCGAAAGCCTGCGACAACAACACCCAAACAATTCCAAACAACATGGTGCTTTGGCAAAGATTGGCAACATGCAGGCGGGGGTATAGAGACCTTCAATCAGCAACCGTGTTCCCCGGAATCCTGCCATTCCGTTACACTTGCAAGAGTATTGCTTTTTGTTAAAGCTGCGCAATTTTTCGCAAAAAAGGTCACTGCAGCAATCTCATTTTCGGGCCGTAAACACATTGGCTTTTTGGACTCGAAGAAGTGGTCCTCCCCAGTACATAAGTCAGATCTGCCTGTCAAAATAGCCAGCAACAGTGCAATTGAGACCGTTAAGACATGTCCATCACCGTGGGCTGCTAGAGGGAGGAGGTACTGACAGTAACAACTGTCATGGGCCCCCATCCATCGAGATCGTGGCTGGTGTCAGGAAACGGCTCAAGATTCTGACTAGTGCATTGGTCAGCTTCGTTTTGCGCTCGTTGGACATGCGGCGAACAGGTATATGCGGCTGTACGATGCCCATGGCCAATGGTAGGCGCGACTGGTTAGCTTGTGCAAACACTAAGAGTTCATGGCGGCTGCGTGTGTCACCCAGGAAGGCTAGCTCTTCCCGTTCCCACACTACGGCCATAGACACGTGTTCTTCAATGGGTTTCGGCCAGTCCTGTGCAGGATCAAAGTAACTCATTGTTTGAGATACTGGTCCAAAAGTCGTCCACAAAACGTCCGAGCAATGGGTAGTGAGACGATTACAAGCTCTAGCAACTTCGGGGCAATGCGTTTGATTGCTCGCTGAGCAGGGTTCTTGCTGGTTCCGCTGTGCATCACCTTTTCATGTACCAGTAGTATAACACACCGCTGCTGAGTGTCTGGCAACTGGAGTACCCCTAGTAGCGCTCTGCCCGCCATCACGTTGGCTTCCAGGTTGCCTAGATTCCCAGCTTTACAGAGATCACGCGGCGAGGCCTTTGGAACATCCGAAGGTGCACTAAAGAGTAGGAGAGAGCACCTTCAGTATGTAGGTGAATGACATGAAAACCAGCATACGCCTCATATTGGTAGGTGACCTGCAACCGTGTTCCAGTTTGTCCTCGCTTCTTCTGCTGAGCTAGTTCTACACTGACCCAGGGCTGAAGGTGTTGAAGCTGCCGTCCCGCATGATAGGCGTCTAGTTGCGGAAGCACCATGTCCAGTAGGAAGATGAGGGTTCTTAATGAAAAACCACGCAGGAATTCCGCCAGTAAGTTGCGAACCAGCAACCCTCCCTCATCGTGGGATCCTCCTGGTGTGGGAATCATCGCAATCAGAGCTGCTTGTAGTTCAGCTTCGGTATCAGGCTGACCATCCCGAATGTCCCGGCCGACAATGGGTACTGTTTGTAGCTCAGTGTTCCCCTCTCCAGCTGCCACTAACAGAGTGCTTAGAGTCGTCTTGAGGTGCACAGGAAGGTCAAAGCTAACCCATGAGAGTACTCGCAGCAATCCCTCGCACCGTACCCCGTGTGGAATGACCTGAGGGGTGGTGATTTGTAATCTTTGAACTTCATGGACCCCTTCATCAAGGTCAATGAAGAGCAAGTGGCCATATGAGTGTTTGGCACGCCCACTCCATGTGGGGTGCCCTTCTATAAGAACCACCTGATAGTTGAATTCTGTCAGAGAGTCAGGTTTCCACACACATAGCCGGTCTTCCAGGCAGTGCACCAGAGTGACTCTGCGTTCTCCAGTGGCAAGTCGCATCATCTCCGGCGGCGTCGCAATCGCAGCAACTTTAGTGAGGCCTGGGAATGCAGCGAAATCACTCAGGATCTCGTGAACTGCAAGGCCCGTGTAGGACCCTGCCGAGAATCCATAAATGTTGATGTCCCTGACACCTCGTGTATCCGCTGTAGTGACTAAGTGAGGAAAACATGACTTCAGGAAAAGATGTTTACCTTGCGGATGGTAACAACGAAAGATCTGCATGATTGCTGTTGACCAGGTCGGGTGTGGTGGTCTGGCATGGGCTGGCCGGATATGCGCGGCCTCAATGAGACGAATCGCTCTCGTGAGCAACAGTTGGTGATCGGAGAAATGTTCAGGGAGGAAGTCTCGCCAAGCTGTCCATCCTTCTGCAGTGGAGAGTAGCTGGTAGATTGCATATTCGTGCACTGTTTTGGTGAGGCCCAATTGGGTGACATGTGCTTCCCAATTATCTGTCATAGCGAGCGATGGGCCATACACCTTTGTTTGTGCCTGATTTTGTAGGAAAATATCATAGTCGTGTTCGCCACTGAGTAGGCCACCTCCTAATCCACTGCAGTGCACTTCAAGGGGTCGGTCTTGCATTGGGGCGTCATCTTGCCAGACTTCTGAAAGGGAAAAGACCCAGGATGCCCACTCGTCAGAGCCCTTGAGTGCTGTGGGCAGCGCAGCAGCAGGTGTTCTTCCAATGTAGTTTTGTTTGGACAATTCTCCAACATCTATGGTCTGCTCATTGACAGTGACGTCCCACTTAGCCATCTCTCTGAAAGGTAACGGAAGACCAAACTTCAGGGGAGCTGCTTGCTGCAGCGATGTACATGAGGGTTCCGGTTGTTCCTTTCGTTGCCACAGTCCACACAGCAAAATTAGTTGAGCTTGGGAAAGTGGAGGAGGAGGCACTTTGGCATGCAGTCGCAGACCAACCACTGGAAGGAAATTGTGATGTAGCCATTGAGGCTTCCATTCTTGTGTACCAAATAAAGCTGCAGCCAAAGGCAACCAGCCATATTGGGCGAGGTCAGCGAGACTGCCAGGCATTCTTTTCTTGGCATTGGTGCCAAACCCATGCAGAATAACAGGCCGCATGTAATGTGGCTCGATTTCCATGGCCTGGTACATCTTGTCTCCTGGTAGCACTCGTACACTGACCTCACCTGGCAGCAGGCTAAGGGTCGGAAGGGCACCCTGCTCGTAGGCAGGCCGAGCCCATTTATGGAAGTTTGGTTGTCTGCCTTGGTAGCCATCAAGGATCTTCCGTAAATGGCCATGGCGCGGCCAGACTCCAGAGGCTGGGACAGGAAAAGTGACTAATCCAGACCACTGGCCTAACAAACTCCACGCATGGCACCAATCTGCAGTAACACGAGTGGACGTGCCAAGCAGAGGAGAGCCCAGTAATCCACTAGCTACTGCCTGCTCAACATCTGCAGGTGGATACGTGGTAGCAAGGTAGGCTTCAACATGCCCGTGGTAAGCACGAGTAATGACGTGGGCTATTTCATCAGGATCCGTGTCCGAGTCCTCCAAGGCAGTGACAGGTACAGGGCTCTCATGACCCGAAGCTAATACAATGACCGGACCCGCATTGATTTCAGTGAATGCCTCACTCACAAGGATGACTCCTTTGGGCCTGCACGCACTGGCAGTTTCATCCACGTCTGATTTGTCCTTCCGGGTAGGTTTGGTTGACCCAGCCGGGGAAGAGTCATTGCTGCTAGACGTCGCCCGCCGAGACATGCGGGGACTCGGGTCTGGCGAATCACCATAGTCAACCTCGTCTGCCAAATTGGCACCATAGGTGAGGGGAGGGGCTCGTGGTGGGTCAGCTTTTCGGACAGCAAGATTGTCCGCACTGTGCGATCTAGATAGCTTCGATGGTGGACCAGGCTGCTGCATGTCCCTTCCCGTGTCAACAGAGCGCGCACGTTTGTGCGATGACGCAATGGGGCTTGACAGTTTGCTCTTTGCAACTTTGCTGGAGGTAGCTGGTCGGGTTGGGTCAGTGCTCGCAAGCCAAAGTTCTCGTATCTCAAAGAGGGTCACTGGCACACAATCGCTGTCAATCAGTGCAAAATTGATGGTCGGAAAGAGGAACACACAAGCATCAAGGATGAACGTTCCTGCCCATGTGGGGTGTACCTTATGAAGACCAGTGTCAGCTGAGATGTGAACAAAGACAACTGTGGTGAGTTCTCCATATGGGCCAACATAGCGTAAACGTTCTTTCCACCAGGCAGCGACCATTGGCCAATGGCTGAGTCCATGCACGGATTTGACCTCGTCCGATTGCAAATCACGATTGTCCGTCACCAAATACACGGTGTGGTAAGGCAAGAAAGCAGAGCTTTGACTAACCAGCCATCGGTACAACTTGTGCCAGTCAGGTCCAGGTGGAGTTTCAATCCCGTTTACCATTGCAATTTCGTAGTCATGCCGGTCAGGTTCAGCTGTCTTCTTATGGGGGTCTCCAAATCGCCAGTGCTGTTCGATAGATACATTCAGCCCGTACTCAGTCGAAATGCTCTTGTGCTGTTCAAGTGCGTAAAGCAGATCCAAGAAGCTAATTGCAGGGTTCTTTGCGTACCAGGACTTCACAACTTGTTCCCTGGAAAGCAGAGACATCTCACTGTTCAGTTCCTGTGTAGCTGATTTGGGTGTAAAGGTTATAAAGGGGGAGAAATGAGGGGGTGTTGAGAATCCTGACACGTCTCTGGTCAGAAGACTCAAGCACTCTTGTCAGTATCGAACCACAAAGTCGAAGTTAGTAAAAAAGGAGCCCCTAAACCAAGACCAACAAAACAGAAAGCGACCAGAACAAACCCAAAACAAAAGGGGGGGGAGGGAGGAAGTGTTGAAAAACCTGACACGTCTTTGGCCAGGCAGTTCAAGCACCTTAACAGGAAACAAGAGGAAACAAGCACCAAACAAGAACAAAAACAACACAGCACAAATGAAGCGGCGCCCAAGGCGGTGAGGGAGTTAAGTGCAATGGGGGGAAAAAGCGGGACGAGAAAAGCTGGAAGCCCTGACAGTCTTCAGTCAGAAAATCCAGGCACAAGAGAAAAGAGGAATCAGAAAGGGAAAAGGAGGGAGCAGAGCACAAGGACGAGTCAAAGAACAAAAGAGAGGAAGAGAGAGCAAATCAAAAAGAGGGGGGGTGGAGAGAGGCGCTGGTAGCCCTGGCACGTCTTTAGCCAGAAAAACCAGAAGCCAAAGGGAAAGGAGAAAGAGGAGTCGGGTAAGAGGAAATTACGCAACAAGGGGCAATATCGTGGAGTAAGGTCCCAGCACACGACCGATCAAGGTGTAATCTGTAGTATAGACGAAACAAGCCTGTAAGTAATACCCTTAGCCCAATTGCCGGAGAGGTTTGTTATATCTATCCCTTACCGAGATAAGGAGGCACTATATCTAACCCCTTTCTTAAACTCAGCTGAAGCAGCAGGTCTATCTACTGCTGTGCATTTGAGCCAATAGGGTCGCAGGGAGTGGTAACTACATGTAACAGCGCACACGATACTTGTGTAGTTAAGGACATCATTGTTCAAAGGAGATGTGACTGATGTGTACTGCTCTTTCTTTTTTCCGGGATCACAAGCAGGCCCGGAGTCAGCCTTTACCTAGTGCCAGCCTCTCACTGGGAAAGCGTCCGTCTGGAGCGCAAGCTTAGTCGACTTGTTGCAGGAATGTCTCTTCCCGGTTGAGCTCAGGGGGTGGTTGCAGCTCATTTCGTATTCGTACTGGTAAATACAATCCTTCGAGTATTCTGCGCCATCGGAACGTAGTAAAGTTTGTCTGTCGAGACTGCTTTTCGATGATATGTTGATATTTCCACACAGTTTGCTTCATGATAGTGGTGGCCCTCTCTGTAAGAGCTGTGGGCTTCACTCGTGCAAGAGAAGATTGCTCTCCCCTCACCACTTCTGTAGCGTTACTGAATTGCTGTAGCATGTCAATGACCGTGTCTTCTGCACTCTGCGCAGCAGCAGCTTGTACAGCGTTGAAGACTTCTTTTCGGGCGGCGTGACCGTGCCATTGCAGTGAGTGGCAAAGCACGGAGGCAATCGCAATCTCCTGCCACGGGTCCGCTTGCGCGTCTAGGAGCAGCTGTACATTTGTCCTGTGCCGATGGAGGACAGCAAGGAACAGTGGTGGTAGCGCTCCTTTCACGGGCATGACCGAGGCACCAGCCTCGAGCAAAGTTTGAACAAGCTGTGAGCTGCCCAATTCAACTGCTAATTCCAACATAGTGGTAGGTTGCGTTTTGGGCGGGAGAATATTGGGGTCAGCTTGGGCTTGTAACAGTAGATAAGTTAAGCTGGCCCCATGTCGAGGGAAGCAGTGGCCAGCACTAGGCTGGTAAGCATACGGATCAGTAGAATGATCTCGAAGGATAGCAGAGGCTACTAGTGTGCTGGTATGCCCTCCCTCCGTCGTCATGCCCATAAGGCCTACTCCCTTGCCAAGGAGATAGCTTAAATCCATCACGTCTTTGTGATAAATGGCTGTCATAAGGTCTTGATATTGCTGTGCTGATGGGACTTGCAATGATTGCACTATATAGCATAAGGTTGCCTCATTTGCATCAGTATCAAGTTGAACAGCCTTCAGTGGCGATTGGATTACTGACGAGCTGTCTGCATATAGGACCACTTGGAAGGGTGAATCCAACCTAAGCACTATAGCCATCTGTTTCATGATATCCCATCCGAGAGTTGACCGTTCCATGACGTCCATCGTCAGGGCTATTTCTCCAAGGAGTCCATGGCGCACACAGAGACGCATACGTGCCCCGTAAGATGGAGCGGAGGCAACCCTGACAGTCTTTAGCCAGAGAGGCCTCACACTTATGACTACAGCCCCAAGACTCGTTTAGGTAAGGGATAAGGAGGATACTGATGGGGTGCCTGGAAGTATAAATAATCAACAACTGATCTGACCATCTATACTTGAGCCAGAATTGCTTTTGTTTGAGCTAAAAATGTTGCAGGCCCTCCATCGAGCAGCATGACAAGTGGCCTCATGCTCACCAAAGACACATCCTGCATGAGTGCACAGGAATACTTTGAAAACATCTCTGTGCTGCGCATTCTATTGGAGAAAGCCATGCCATGACCACACCTTCGATCTGCTGTGTTTTCATATGTACAAACCCCAATCAAACCTCAATTCTAAGCAGCGGACGAAACCTACAGTTGCCGCGCGCAAAAAAAGAAATTAATTGAACTTTCCTTTAAAAACCTGTCGCACCTTGCTGGCATCGTCCGGTCCCATAGATTTGAGGTTTGAACAAGGTTTGCTTGAGGTTTGTACATATGAAAAACCAGCATGCCAGAGCTTTGCCACTTGAATTTTGTTGCTGCCATTGTAAAGTGTCCGATGGGACGTGTATTCCGAGTTTGTTCGAGGTTTGTACATATGAAAACACAGCATGTTAGAGTACTGGCAGCCAGCGTGCTTTTCTTGAGTCTTTTCCGGGCGGGTTGATGCTTGCTCATGTTGCCGGAAGCGTTAACACAGACCTCAATGTTTGAGAGAGAATGGCAAATCCATGTGTCTCACAGGCAGATTGCCATTCAGCAACTACTGCGTCAGTAGTCTGGCTGCTGGCTTTAGATTTCATCTTTACTCTATGTGTATCCCCTTGCCCCGGAATTTTAATATTGGATGTTGTGCAAACGAGAAGCTTCTTGGATTGATCGCACACCGGCGCGTTCGATTTTTCACGTTTATGTTTGTATCAACATTGGTCTTTGGGGGCAGAGGGGGGGAGCTCGTTGAATCTAATTCAAGCTTTGGAAAGTATTGTGATCCTGGAGACTCATGAGTGTACCTCCTCAGTACATATGTAGGCCGGTTCGTGCGGTCAGCGGCGTATGCGTACAAAATGATTTCGGCGTATGGAAGTTGCTGTACCGGGGTCCACTTGTGGCCAGCCCTTGTGTGCGCTTGTGGATCTTTTACTGCTTATGCTCATGTAAGAACCGAGCCACAGTGCGACATCGGCCACACTCGAGGAAAAAAAAAGTGTGCGCTAGTAGATCTTTGAGTCGATCCCCTTTCAGCCATTCAAGGTCTGACACTCGTACTAAGATGAGTCGATATCGTACGCTCTTTGGCTGGTTGGTTTGGTGGTCATGATATTTGTTGGCAATTGCCAGGGGGGGATCCGACCATGAAGGCGTTGTATTCATCCTCGCATTTGGTCAAGGTTTTCTTGTTCCGGATTGGCATTGAAATTAGGCCACTCCCAGGTGGTTTCCCCTCTTCTGAGGCCTTGGATGCCGTAGGCAATCGTTGCAATTACCTGAGCCATGCCCATGAGTCCCATCATGTCGAGCCGGGAGACCAGCAGAGTCAAAGATTTTGAACGTGTGAGTAATTTGTTTGTCCTCTTTGGGCCCCCTGGTTTGTCCTCTGGCTAGGTCCTCTCTTTCGGGTGCTGCATGCAACTGGAGGGGGCGGTAGTTAGCCGGCCGATGCCATGGACCAGCAGCGAGCTCCACCGGTGCATTCCGGTAGTCCTCCCTGTAGGACAGCCTGGGGCGCCCGCGAAGCAGCACAAGCCTGCCAACATGGCTCGTCACTGGACAGAACTATGTGGTAACTCTGCTGCCTGTCTACTCTCTGGGTGAGTGGCACGTCAGTCGGAGGTTTGCTACGATTTCACAATGTTTCTGGTACGTGCTGCACTGCACTGCGGGTCCTTCAGGAACGATGACATCCTGTAATGTCCCGAACAGTTCTGCAGTCTGTATCTCGTGCGAACCTGCTCTTTGAATGCCACACTACGACAGCACTGGTACTGTGGCAGATGCAATCACATTTTTTGGACGCAAGCTTTGTCTGCATGTTGCTCAGCTTTGCGGATACTACCAAGTACGTCGCTGACTGAGACCATACAACGGATGGATGTATCTCCCCTATGAAACTAGGGGCGTGCTCCCCCTTTCATTTCTCATGTTTTCGGTGATGGCATGATTGGAAGCCGCTCCCTGGCCTTTTTGCTTCCTCATTGTCATCCCTGTCCCCCCTCTTGTGGGGGGTTGACTTCTTTTGACATTTGGATTTCTGATCGCAGCTGACAGTCAAGAGGATGACTACTCCGTCCATGAAGGCCTATGACGAGCTGACCTGAGCGGACTCTGAGAGATTTTTGTAGTGGATCTGCGTCCATGTACAGCTTGTCTGATGCTAGAGTAACCCTCTAGTTAGAGTCTTCATTATGCCTGAACAGCTGCGATACTTAATTCGTTTTCTTAGTTTGCATGGTTTTGATTGTGACGCAGTGGATGCCGCTGCGTCCGACAGCTGATCGATTCGATGGGTGTTTTTGTTTGGGCTCTGGCCCCGTTTTTGGTTTGTTTTGGTGCTGTTTTGCTGTTTGCCTCGTTTCCGCTGGCGAAACGCAAGTCTGGCTGGGGGATTTGCGGGTCGTCGCTTTTTGTGTGGTTGTGGTTTTCGTTGGTCTGTTTTAATCGATCTGCTGATTTCAAGGACTTATATCCTTGTACAGAGTTTTAGCTGCTTACTCTCATGTAAGGACCGAGCCTTAGCGCGACATCGGCCAATCTCGAGGAAAAAAAAGATTTTGAACGTGTGAGTCCAACCGTGATGCGGCCCAAGCAATCTTCGGTGTCTTCCGTGGGGGAGCCGTCTGGGTAGAACCTTGTGTTAAGGAATCCTGTACTTGGCTGGGCGACTATTGCAACTTCTGCCGTACCTCCTGCTGAGTTTGCAATGGTTTCAACTCTCAGCGTGCGGGCATAGTTCTTTTTAAGGGCCGAGCTATTGAGGTTGTTCTTGTGGTCAGTAGCTGTGCACCAGCAAACAAACAAAAAACGCGCACCAGAGAGAGAAAGTGAACGGCTGGCCAGTTCAACAACGTCAAAACGCAGAAAGGAGGGTGATCACATTGAATCATCTCCGTATTGAGTATGGCGGTAAACAAAACAAGACCAGAAAAGCAACATCACCAACATCGCCATACAAGGGTTGTGAGTAAAGCAACACAGCACTATGCGGAAACCAGGGCTCCCCCCAGCCAGGAGCCCGAGATCACATAGAGCAAGCCGCACGGGCATGACAACTCAATGCCGTTGTCAGCAACGACAATGCCGTGTGGCAACTGAAGTGGTGAAACGAAAGTGAAACAGATAGTGAAACTGAGTGAAACTGATCTAAGGTGAGAACTAGTGCTCCGGCTTCCTCCCCAAAACAGATCCCTTGCAACATTATGCAGCCATTGCAATGCGATCTGCAAGCACAGATTCCAAAACACCCTGTAACTACGCACACACAAGCACACCCAAAGCAGCTTGAAGCCACCTTGTGAAAATTTGACATCTGTGGTGATTTTTTTTTTCCTCGAGTACGGCCGATGTCGCACTGTGGCTCGGTCCTTACATGAGCATAAGCAGTCAAAACGTCATTTGTACAAAGACCCAAAAGGTCCGGATTGCAGGCAAATTACAACAAACCAAATAAAAACACACAAACCAGCAAGACGACCCGCAAATCCCCCAGCCAGATTTGCGTTTCGTCAGAGCGAAGAACAGCAAACCAGACACACAAAAGGGGCAAGAGCCCAAACAAAAACACCCACAAAAAGGATTTGCCAAGGGACACAGCGGTCTGACCACTGTGTCACACTCAAAAACATGCCAAAATGAATTACCCACCACGACATTCAGTGAAACATGGAAATCGAAGCATTGTGCATGCCTTCGTTAACATAGAAATAAAAAGCTGTACAAGGTCACGGGCCTACGAAATTGCCTCTCTCAGCGTCCTCTCAGATGTACTTGTGCATAAGGCCACTATGCAAAGGACCTAAATCGTCCATCCTCTGTTGGCAAGAATGTCGCAGTGGTCATTGTAAATTTGACATCTGTGGTGAGATGAATCCATTTGGTATTTTCTGCATTGGAAGATTTTTTTTCCCCGTCCAACGCCTTCGTGGCTTCCAGGTCGTTCAACATGTTCGATTGCATGTTGCAAATTACGTCGCATGGTTAATTAGTGCAATCCTGGCCGTCTGCTGATTGAGTGGCTTCAAGAGTGAACTGGTAAAGGACCTGGGCACGGTCCAGTAGGCCGTCACGAAGTCACCACCAAAAAGCAAAAAGAAGGCAAAAACCAAAAACACAAAACAAACACCCAACACAAAACCGAAACACAGCAACAAAAGAAGACAAAGCCGAAACGAGGCGTGACGGGTGCCAGTTCATGTGCTAATTCCTGCAAGAGGTGATAACATTCTATCATCTCAACATGGTATGGCAGCAGAAACAAACAGGAGAACAAAAACATCACCAGGCCATACCAGAAGGTGAGTGAAGCAACAAACGCACCATGCGGAAACCAGGGATCCCCCCAGCCAGGATCCCCGAGATCACATGGCGCCAGCCAACAAGGCATAACAAATCACCTATGGTCACTTCGAAGCAAACAACGGCAACGCTGCGTCGCAACGAGAGTGGTGAAAAATAATGTGAAAAGGAAGGTGAAACGAGAGCTAATGTAAATATTTTCTTGCATTGGAAGAAGTTGATTTGTTTTTCACCTTGATGGAAGCTTGCCTTTTCAGTAGGCCGACCAGTTGTGCCAATTTCGTCACAAGAAGTGGATGCATACCTGTTAAGTTTTTTTTCCGTCCAACGCCTTCATGGCTTCCGCCAGGTCGTTCAACACGTTCAATTGCATGTTGCAAAATAGAGTTCATTAGTTAATTAACGCATACACACGGCCGTCTGCAGATTGAGGGGCCTCAAGAGTGAACTGGTAAAGGACCTGTGCACAGTCCAGTAGGCCGTCACGAAGTCACCGCAAACAAGCCAAAAACCAAAACCAAAAGCAAACCCACCACAAACAAAACCGCCAAACCGAGGCGTGACAGGTGCCAGTTCATGGCCTAATTAATGCAAGAGGCAGCAAAAGCACCATGCGGACCAGGGATCCCCCTGGCCAGGATCCCCGATCACATGGCGCAAGCCGTCAAGGCATAACACCTCACATATAGTCACTTCGAAGCAAACAACGACAAAGCCGCGACGAGAGTGGTGAAAAGAAAGGTGAAACGGACGGTGAAACATGAGCTAATGTGAGACATGATGAAGGGGCACCAACAGCCCTCAGGGCCCGCTCAGAGTCCGCTCAGTAGTGCTTTTTCGGCGCCTGGCTAACTTCGTAACTGGCGGAGATTGTGCAACTATCTAAGATGCAGCTCAATTGACGCATCTGGCGTTTGGCAGCTCTAAGGTCAGTGATCCTCTGGGATGGGACGTCTGGGATACCTCGAAGCTTCTGGCATGCCTTGTCGAGCAGTTTGGTGGCGGCATCAACTTCGTCTGTAGTGACTTGACACAGTGTCAATTGAGTAATTGACTTTGCTAGGCGATTGACTGCAGCATCCTCCATTGCAGTCATGCGGGCAAAAAAAAGCCAAAACTACACGCGGGGTGTTCTGCAGTTGTAGAGCGGCTGCGCAGTCCATTCATCAACGGCAGTGTCATCAACTCATTTGAGCAAGGGTGGAATGAAGACGTCTATTTGGAAGTCGTATTCGTAGGTCAGGATGTTGGTTTGAAGTTCGGGCAAACAGCAACGGGTTCCATGGCTTGATGTGCTTTGACATCATCCTAAGCTAGAAACTACTAGTTTATAATAATGTCTATTTATCAACCTGCGCCACCTCCCCCATTCCAATCTTCTTCTCGTGTGTAGTCTACCAGTTAAGCATTATAATTCCTCACCACCTCTGGGTCAAAGGTGTACTGGCCAACCATGAGTCCTCATGTTGACCGGCAACACCTATGACGTGGGTCAATGTAGCACCGGTGCCGGTTCTCGGTGAGTGGCAACCGTGGGAACTTCACGTTGCCCGCTTGCACTTATTGGAAGTGCGCATGCGGCTGCGCTGGGGAGCGTGCTACGGCGACTCGGTGGCTGTAGCCTCCGGAGGAACTGGCTGTTCTCCGCGGGTGGTAGGTCATAGTCATCGCTTACACCCGGCCTGATTATTTGTGCAATAACTGGATGATTCTGTTTGTCTTGCATGATCCTGGTGATTGCTTGGATGAAAGCATCGGGAGCTTCCACCAACGCTTTAGCCTCTGCGAGTGGCGGCAATGAGCATCTCTCCTCCATCTTTTTTGATGGGGCTGGTGTGCCGGCTTGCATCTGCTCCAGGATTGCTGCTGCTTTGTTCTCACAAAGGTTTCGTTCCTCCTCTATAGCTCTTTGCGCTAGTGATCCAGTTTGTGGTGGGACTGTTCGGAGCGCTGGGGTTCCCAGCGCCAAGAGGAATGCACTCTCAGGCAATGTGGCAGCTGGGACGGCTGTAATGGCCATTACTGCTCGGCGGATGTCATTGTCCTTCACCTCATAGGAGGGGGATGTTTGTGTGACAGCTGACTCTGAGTCCGCCCACAGTTGTTGCAAGGCGAACCCTGGCTTTGGTTCCATATATCGTTTATTCCACACTGCGTTGTAGGCGACCCGATGGCTCAGTTGGTATGGCGTTGGTCTTGCCAGCGCTGACAGACTGCCGGTGGTGGTTCGAATCCCTGCTGGTCCACTCGGGAGTCTCAAGTGCGACCCGCCGAAAGGCAACGGGCGCTGACAAAAAAAAATATTCCACACTGCGTTGTGAGACCATTGGGGTGCTTGCCTGTTGAGTGCACTGGGTCGTCAGCCTGTGATTTCAGAAAACAATGCTGTACGAAGATTGGCCTTTGAGGCCCAGACCCTTTTGGTTGCAAGTTTACGGCAGATAGTGGATCAGAAGGAGGACGGGGCACCAAAGAAGATAGGTGCAGCAGAGAGAGAAACGCGTATGGCTTCCATACGTACGGAGCTTGCTGGGCTGTTAATTTGTGATGACAATGAGCCATCACATGCGCTGCTGGAGAAGACTTGCCAGATTTTCGAAACAAATACCCTGCGCTACTTGGAACCATCAGCATGTACCTCGCGAACACAGGAGGTGCAGGGGGAACGAAAACCAAAGAGCTGGCATTTGAAGGTGGATCTTTGATTGTGAAGGACAAGGATGATAAGTTGGTGGCTCCCACAGTAAGTGAGTTGCAGTTTCTCAGCGCCATGACTCGGCGTGGGATCGCATTCAAGTTTGCCCGGCTCATGACATACGAGCAACACTCCACTTGTTGCTACAGGCACTTCAAAGAGAAGCCCCTCCAGCTACAGCAAGGCCTCCTTACATCAACTGATGTTATGCGATAAGGCCGCATTTTCCAAGCTTGCGTCCTTAATGCCGACAGTGCGACCCAGAGATGATGGAACTTTTCAGTTGGGTGAGCGCTTACTGGAATTGAGGAATGACCCAACGATCACACTGTACTTGGCACCATTGGCCAGGCAATCACATGCGGCTTCGGCAAGTCAGAGGCCAGCACCATACACAACAAGCGCACCATGAACCGGCGGTGCCAATACTGCAGGTGGAAAATCAAAAGGAAAGGGCAAGAAGGAAAAACAACTCTCCCCATGCCACAGGCTTTGAGAAACAAGTGGCACCGCACAGGTGCTGGAGAGCCTCTTTGCTTCGCATACAATTTGGGTGGTTGTGACAATGCGCGTGATGGAGAACGTTGCCCAAAGGGATGGCACCTTTGTGCAGAGCCGAAGTGTTTGCAGCCACATGGCCTTAGCAATCACCCAAAGAAGGCGTCTTGACGGTGCCTTAAAGACTGGACCGACAGTTTGTTGAACCAATGCTTCATGATTGAACTTTACAGTGGAACAGCAACGTTGTGTTCAGTGGCAAAACAGTCAGGGATGAGCGCTTCACTTGCGCTTGACAAGACGCGCAAGCGGGGTGCTCGCTCCACAATTTTTGTGTTTGACATTCTCGATCCTATGGATAGAGCTTTGTTGTACCATTGGCTGGATTCACCACTTGTTGTTTGGGTGCATATGGCTCCGGTTTGTGGTACTTGTTCAAGGGCGCGGCAAATCAACAATGGTGGACCGCGTGCTTTACGTTCAGATGAGTTTCCTATGGGGTTGCCAAACCTTACAGCTGCAGAAAGGCAACGTGTTGAATTGGCGAACTCAATGTACTGGGAAACATGCAAGCTTTTTGGTCACTGCGTGTCTTTAGGAATTTTGGTGACTCTCGAGAATCCTTCAAGAAGCCTGTTTTGGGAAACAATCCCATTCAAGCAACTGCTGGAAACTTTTGACATTTGGTTTAGCAACACACAAATGTGTATGATGGGAGGTTTTCGTCCGAAATGGACCAAACTGGCTGCGTTTTTTTCGCACATTTCAGAGATGAATGTCGAATGCGACAACTCACACACCCACCTACCGTGGGGAAAGACCTTGAATGATGAGGGTAAAGAAGTGTTTGCTACAAGTTTGGAAGCTCAGTATCCGCAGAAATTTTGCTTTTGTTTGGTACAATGCATAATCCGGCAGTTGCAACGCTTGAACATGAAAGTTTTGCCGGACTCACTGTTTGATGTCAGAGATGAGAAACTGTACGAAATGCAGACGGCTCGAATTGCAGCCCAGACACAATCAAGACGCAGCAAACTGCCTCCAATCATTTCCGATGTAGCCTCAGTTGCAGTTTTCTTTGTTGAAAAGCCGTCTGATGTTCCTTTTGCGCTGCAAAGCAAAGTGGACAAAGCGCTTGATGTCTTTACCTCTTCAGGTGCTTTGGCTCAGGTACCAAAGTTTTCAAGATTCTTGCGTCGAACTGCCACTCATTCACCATTTACTGTTACGGGGGGCTCACAACTGGTGATGAGTGTTTTGAAGTAGCTGCTAGCTTTTGGTTTGCCTTGGACGTTTGAAGGTTTTATTGGAAAAGCGGTTGAAAGAGGACACCCAGCCCACTTTTGCAAGCTGACGCCCAAAGACCTTGCTGATGCCATTGAATTTCATGTTTTGCATACATGTGCTGAAGTTTCGGAGTGCCGACTGATGTGGTGCAAACGGTGGCTTCAGAGAGCAGCAGAACTGGACAGGGATGAAAAGAGGGCGGCCAAGTTGCGTCATCCCTCAACCATGAGCAAGCGGCTAAAGCTTACAAGAGAAATCCTTGAAAGCATTGAGTACGAGGATGTTGAGGCCCTCAAAATTTTGGAAGAAGGATCCACTTTGGCTGGTGAAATTGAAGGCGCACCAGTTTTTCAGAAGGCATACAAACCTTGTGTGGCCACGATTGAGCAATTGGAGGAAAATGCGGAGAAGCGCAACTTGCTGGTTCTGTCTATGACTAAGCCATCTGAATCCCTTGAGTTAGACGTGGCAGTGCTACAGGAGACAAGGGATGAGATTTCAAAGGGCTGGGCAGACGGCCCATGGAAGCTTGAACAACTGGAGCGTGGTGCAACCATTTCTAGAAGATTCCCCCTGTCCCAGGGGGAAAAGACCAGGATGATTGATGATTACTCTGTCTCAGGGGTGAATGACAGTTGCACCATTCACTCAAAACTGGATTTGCAAGTGGTAGACACCTTCGTTGCAGTCATAAAATCTTACTTTGAGAAACAACTGGGAACCATGGCTGACTGCAGCCTTGTGGCAAAGACGTATGACTTGAAGAGCGCATACCGCCAGATTGCTGTGAGGGACGACCATTTGAGGTATGCTTATTTCTGCATCTACAATCATGAACTACAAGCTGTCGAAATCTATCGATCAAGGACGCTACCCTTTGGAGCAACACATAGCGTCTTTAGCTTTCTGAGATTGGCACAAATGCTTCACAGCATTGCTTGCAGGGGCCCGAGGTTGTTGACCACAAACTTTTACGATGATTTTATTCTTGCAAGTCCACCGCAGTTACAAGAATCTTCCAGGAGCAGTCTTGAATTGGTATTCATGTTCGCTGGCTGGGAATTTGCCCGGGAGGGCAAAAAGGCGACGGAGTTTGCAAGCCTTTGCTCCGCTCTGGGTGTCACTTTTGACCTCAAGGATTCAAGGGATGGCATCTTGGAGATAAAGAACACAGAGAAAAGAATCAATGACCTGGTTGAACAACTTGAAGAAGTGATTCAGAGGAAAACTCTGAATCGACCTGAGACGCTCAGGTTGAAAGGTCGCTTGGGCTTTGCTGATGGGTTTTTACATGGAAGACTTGGAGCTCCAATACTCAAGCGCTTGGTGGATCATGCTTACAGTTTTTCAAACAATGTGGATAGTGAACTTGCCAATGTCCTGCAGCTTATGGTACGGCGCCTGAAACATGCTGGACCAAAAAGGGTAGACGCCACAACAGTAAAATAATGGAGCATCTTCACTGACGCTTCCTTCGACGGCCAGACTTGTGTCGGAGGTTTGGGTGGCGTTCTTGTGGACAATCAAGGAAACTGTTGTGTTTTTTTTCCATACGTTTGGACAAAGACATGTGCAACCTCTTGGGTGCAAACAGCAAAGAAACAATAATATATGAACTGGAGATGCTTGCGAGTTGCCTGGCGCTGGACCTATGGGCAAGTTGTCTGGCTTCAGCATACCCCGTTTTGTATGGGGACAACGACAGTGTGCGTTTTGCTTTGATCCGTGGGACTGGACTGGGCTTGGTAGCCAATACAATCATGCAGCAGCACCTTGAGACTGAAGTAAACTTCAATACAAATGTTTGGTTTGCAAGGGTTCCTACTCAGGCGAACCTAGCAGACATTCCCTTTTGTTTCTTAAGCCATCACTTCCTGCCTTCTTCACTGGACGAATCTAGCAAAGCTTGGACATGCTTGGAAAGGTTTTTTGAAACGAGTTCGACATGCGTGCGAAGAGGCGTTTGGACGTGGGGAAGGAGATCACCTCATCGCTCCCCATGTCAAAAAGAGGAAGAGAGTTGTCGCTGCTGCACCGAAACAGACATGACGATGAAGCTCTTGAAACAAGATCGAATTGTCTAGGCAGGTTCGAGTAAAGTCATTTACGTGTGCAGCAATTCATGCTTAAGGGTTGGAGTGGGAGGGACATCGTCAAACGAGTCCTTAGGATTGGTCAAAAGACCCACCCACGTTCCACCCTTATTGCCCAATCCAGGGGGAAGGAGATCACCTCATTGCTCCCCATGTCAAAAAGAGGAAGAGAGCTGTCGCTGCTGCACCGAAACAGACATGACGTTTTCATTCAGCTGGACTTTTACGTCCTGGATCTCTTTGCGTGGCACTCATCCACCCTCGCCGCAAAAAGAGGAGTGGATTTTGTCCGAGTGTGTTGCATGTGTTTTTCAGTTTCCACGTTTGCAGTTTTCCGGGCGACACTTTATTTCACGTTTTACGGCGTTTCGATTTTGGGTTCTGCGTTAGTCTCTCGTGTTCCGGCAAGGTTTGAAGAAAAGGGCAACAAATCTTGTTACAACTTAAATCAATTTAGGGCGTCGCCACAAAATTTGACCTGATTTTTGGATTTACGTAAATTAGACTCTTAAGTAAATTTAGGAATTTCGGAGATTCAGGGTACAATGTTTGTACAATGTTCATACAATGGCCAAAAGTTCGTACAATATTGTATGAACTTTAGTGGTAAATTTGTACGAACATTGTACGAACTTTTTTGGCCATTGTACGAACATTGTACGAACATTGTACGAACATTGTACGGACTATGCATTGTACAAACGGGGGCCCAAATATTGCACCAACATCGTATGACTGAACCATAGACCTGCAATATATCATCCTAAATCGGCAGAAAATATCAAGCTGTCGATACCTATAGCCTATCTGCGACTTGTGCGGCAAAATGCCAAACCCACTTTGATCACTAGCGCAGACCTGCATTAGCTTAAAAAAATTGAGAGAAACATGGATCCGCACCTTGTTTTTGCAAATGTCCCATATAAGATTTTTTGTGAGCGCAAATGAAACCGAGGCAAACATAGTCTATAACAGGTGTGGCACCATGCAGACACACACCCCACTAGAAACCATGAGTAAAGTAGATAGTGGAAAAATTGGGACAAATTGGCTTGACCAAGTTGCCCCCGAGTGGAAACATGCGATTTTACATTCTTGTTGAAAAAAAAATCGAACACTAACATAGATGGGAACAACCCCCAAAAGGCCACCAACATAGCGGTGGGACCAACAGATGGAAATGTATGAAAACCTCCAGCCCACATAAATAGTTTTTGGAAGCTGTTTAGAGTCATGCTAGTTCTGTTTTTTGTGTTTCCCGCAAGGTTTCAAAACATACGCGAGTCCAAAAACATGGATGTGCAGAAAATTCACAAATCTATGTTTGTGGATTTTCCCAATATCGTCAGATTGCCCAAACTGCATTTTGCCACTAACACATCATTTGTTTTAGAAAACAAACCCCACTAACATGGACCTCTCAAGTTGATTTAAAAACATGTGCACGCCCTCTAACATAGACCCGAAACTGATTCATGAAACATACCGAGTTCATTTAGGCCAGTAAGATAGACGAAGTGCAAAATCAATACAAAACCCTAACATAGATACCAGACTGTTTTCAAAAATATCAAATTCTACTAACATAGATGTAGTGGCTAATGGGTTACGAGTGAAATCCATGAAAAAAAATAACATAGATCCGAAAATTGAACAAACATGCTAACATATGCCAAAATCGTTCAGGATCCTATTAACATAGATATGGGGCATCAAGTGCAAATCCATCCAAAACCATTAGCATAGACAGCATATATGTTTATTTGGATTTCCTAGATGCATTTTTTTGTAAAAACATGTGGGAAACCACTAACATAGATCTTGGAGGCTGCATTGCAAATTGCAAAAACAAACAAATATAACATAGATAACCTAAATATAAATACGAAAAAACAAACACAAAACCACTAACACAGATATGCTGCGATTCCAGAATGATGCAAACCTGACCGTCAAGGATATTAACAACAATATTGATTTTTTGAATTGATTTTCACATCCTCGGTAGTTTCAAAAAATGATATAATTTGAAATGATAATGAAGAACCTTGTTTCGCATTCAAACATGCTTTGTGCTTTCCAGAAACATTTCTGGTGACAATTCTACGCAGTTTGAAATAATTGGATTTTGGTGTACAAAAACACAACTAGGACTATAACAGTTTGTAGACGAAAACCATGGAGAGGCACACATTTTTGAGGCTGACATGCATGGCAGGACAAGCAAAGATTTGGTTGGTCACGTTTGAAAGGGTGTGTTTTGCTCGCTTTTTTCGGTCAAACATAAGCCGCACAAGAAAGAAAATCGGCATTTAAGTCGAATTTTGGTGGGGACTTCCCATGTTTGGGTCATCATTGAAGTCGAATTTGGTGGGGATAATGTTGCCCATGTGTGTTTTTTGAAATGCCTTGAGGGGCGATGGTTTCCGGAGTTTTAGTTTTTTTCGAGGTGATTTTTATACCAAAAAAAATCTATAAGAATATAGCTAAATGGGTTTTTGCTATATGCAAAAAGTTCATCCGTAAACCGAAATCAGCTCAATGGCCTTAGTATTAAGTAGATGGGTTGATTTTCTAGCATGAACATCGAACAATGGAAGACAAAAACCGTTTTCGGCTCGCAAGGACGGACCAGTAGCTGTGTTTCACACAACATTTACATAATATCAGGTTAATATTAAAACAAATATATATATATATATTGTTTGAGAGGGGTGCTGACCTATGGACAGCAGTGCAATGAGCAACCATCATTCGGATTTGTTTGAACACCATTGCGTGCACATATGCAAAAAATGCAAAAACCCATTCCTTTTGTTTTGACACATGCTTCGGAACATCTTTGAAATCCCGTTTTCCTTGTTCCCACATGTTCCGGAATAAGGGAGGCCATGTAGCCATGGAGACATTGTGGATGGACCCTGGAGGTTCACTTTAACCCATGTTTTGGTCCATCGCTTGGAACTACCACTGTCTGTCACAGCAGTGACAGCAGTGTGAGCGATGACCATGTGATGTATCCCGTTTCTGTAGAGTCAAACCAAAGTCACAGCTCGCCATGAACAAACTGCTATCTGGTGACAACCCATTTCTGTTTGCGTGCGAAGGAATGTGAATGCGCAACGCCTTGAAACCAAAAACGGTTAGATCTGACTCTGACATGAGGCAACCGGTTGGAATCATTGAAAATATGCAGGTTCACCATGCATGTCGAGCGATTAGCAGGATCAGCTGCTTGGCTTCAGGTGATCGGAAACCAGATGGCACTGACTCGCACAGCAGGCAGACAGGCAAAAAACGTGAAAATTCCTTCATGAAAAATTTGAGGGTCAAAAGACTCTTGGGATAATCTTGCAGTCAAAAGATGTTCAAAACTAAAACGTGCAAAAAACGAAACTCAAAAGTTGCGAAATACCCGAGTGATGCTTGGTGTTGTATGCTTCTAAGCGGATGCCCAGCACGGTTTGCCATGTCCGTCATGAAATCTGATCTTGGTTGTTGATAAATTGATAGAACAAATGCCCAAATCTGTGGTTTTCAAAAGGTTTTGACCTGTCCCCATTTCAGAACTAACTTTCGTTTCCTCGCCCCTCGGCCACGAACTTGTGGCCACAAGAGCAAGTAGCCTTGGCCCAGAGACCAGAGACAACGAGGCGTCGATTGAGGCGAATAATTTGGCTGTCTTGAAACAATATGACGTGCAATACAGACTAGCGTGTGGCTGATTAAAGACATCCCCAACATGAAGTTGTGGCCGCAAAAGTTAGTGGTTTCGGCCCAGAGACAAGTAGGCGCCAGTTCAGGTGAAAGTGTTTGTCTGTCATGAAACACCAATATGATGTGCAGTATAGGTTGGTTTGTGGCAACTTCAAGAGCCCCAAATTTTGGCCAGAGCGAGTCGATCTTGCAAAAGGCAGCCGTTTGGGAACATGGGCATTCAACCATTTATTTGCACGCCCACGCCGGCGCAAAGACAGCATTGTTGGTTTCTTGGCACATGACTTGCAGCAACTTGCAATGCAAACAGGTCAAGATGTCAAGATCAAGTTGACTTGAAATTTTCTGAGTTTCAAATTGGACAGGTGCAGTAGGCAGATCCTGCAGCATCTGCAGCAGTATCTCGGGGAGCATTGATTTGTGGAAGAAACGACATGACGTACGACCCAATCTAGGCAACTACGGACCGGCCCTAACTTCTCTGGAGGCTTTCAAAAATTCATCGACTGCTCTTGGCTGCAGGTGATCATGATAGACCTTACATGAGGCAACCGGCTAGGATTGAATCTGTGCAGGTTCAGCATGGTGGAGCCATTGGCAAAAAACTTGAAAGTTCCTTCCTGAAAAGTTTGAGGGTCAAAAAACTCTTGGCATCTCCTGGGGTCAAGAGATGTTCACAGCAGAAACCTGCCAAAACCAACATTCAAAAATGATGAAATGCTTGAGCGATGCTTTGTGTTGGGTAATTATGAGCAAACTCCCAGCACGGTTGACCGCGTTGTCCGTGATGAAATCTCAGTTTGGAAGTATTTGACATCAAAAGTGCCACAATGCACTGCGGCCATTGAACCTCATTAGGCCATGTGACCAAGTTTCGCGTTTTTGCTTCTCGACAACGAAGATGTGGCCATCGTAGGGCTATTTTGCTTTGCAGACCTAGGCTGCATCACAGGTTATGGCCTGTAGCCCGGTTTTCTTAGGGAAGTTGGCTTCAAATGAGACCCAAGTAGACTCGGGCAATTCCCAAGTAGTCCGGACCGGCTGGTGACTTCTGAACAATCCCTAAAGCTGACAGCTGGAGCGGGAGCAGCGGGAGCGTGCAGGAAAATGGAGCGATTAGCACTGCCTTCATCCCAGCGCCCTCGGCTTTACGCCATTTTGCCATTCTTTCCGAGAAGATTTTGGGCACACCTATAGCAGGCAAGCCAGGCAAGCCATGTAGGCACAGAGTCATTCCAAGACTACCTTCTGTTGTGAGGGGAAGAATGCGTTTGGAACTTTTGAGAAGAGTCCAAACAGAGTGTAAGCAGAGTCCAGAGCCACAAGCACTATAGTCATCCTTGCTCATCACTTGGCTTTGGATGGTCCGAAACCATTTTCCGTGGAGAGCGTCGGGTCGGTGTAGATAACATTGTCAGTTGCAGCTTTGATGATTAGCAATTCTGCATTTGTTGAGAGGAGCAGCATAGCCTGCAATTCAGTTCGGATGAATAAAGATTTGCTTGTGCTTCCAGAACTCCGAAATTGACAGCTGCACCAGGTCTGATCTTGCAGAGGCGAAATAGTTGGGAGCCTTTGATTCGCGGTTGTAGCATGTAAATCGAACCGCGGGCACTACGTTTGAAGCTGTAGATGCTCCTGAGCCACTTTCTCTGAGAAGCCAGTTCACACTTGCTGCAGGCAGCCGACTGCATGTACGCGCCGAATTAGAGGCTAGTTTTGGGTGTGAGACGGCAATTTTGCATGTGCTGGAAGGAGCAGCAAGGTAAGGACCTCCTTGCCCGTCACTTTGGCAAAGCTCCTAGGAATGCATGTGGGACCCTTGTGAGGCAAGCTCACATGTATCATGTAACTATATCCGGAGTTGTGTAGACAGCAGTGCCAGTTGGACGGCAGCGATTTGGCATGTGCTGAAGGAACAACATGGGCTGCAACCCCATTCTTAATGCTACGACTGGGTTGGTAACTGCTATTTGACTTTATAAATTGGCAGCTGGAAGATCGATTTTGGAAAAGCCGGCTGTTTGGGGACGTGGGCACGATGGACATGCACGTGTGTCCAAAGCTCCAGTGTGAGATTTGACAGCTGAAGCGGGTTGGCTTTTGCGGACAGAACAGCAGCTGGTAATTGAGCTGCAGGCTCGCGGAAATCAAACTTTTGGCACCTGAGCAAGTTTTCGCGAACCAAGCCAGGCCAGTATGGACCGCCTTGCTTGTCACTTCTGTAAAGCTCCTCGCAATTTGGACAGCTAGAGCGTACAGATTTTAAATGAGGAATGTATTCGAGGTCCGATCTTGCAGAGGGGAAATAGTTGGGAGCCTTTGATTCGCGGTTGTAGCATGTAAATCGAACCGTGGGCACTACGTTTGAAGCTGTAGATGCTCCTGAGCCACTTTCTCTGAGAAGCCAGTTCACACTTGCTGCAGGCAGCCGACTGCATGTACCCGCCGAATTAGAGGCTAGTTTTGGTTGCGAGGCGGAAGTTCTGCATGTGCTGGAAGGAGCAGCAAGGTAAGGACCTCCTTGCCCGTCACTTCGGCAAAGCTCCTCACAATTTGGACAGCTAGAGCCCGCAGATTTTACACGAGGAATGCATGTGGGACCCTTGTGAGGCAAGCTCACATGTATCATGTAACTATATCCGGAGTTGTGTAGACAGCAGTGTCAGTTGGACGGCAGCGATTTGGCATGTGCTGAAGGAACAACATGGGCTGCAACCCCATTCTTAATGCTACGACTGGGTTGGTAACTGCTATTTGACTTTATAAATTGGCAGCTGGAAGATCGATTTTGGAAAAGCCGGCTGTTTGGGGACGTGGGCACGATGGACATGCACGTGTGTCCAAAGCTCCAGTGTGAGATTTGACAGCTGAAGCGGGTTGGCTTTTGCGGACAGAACAGCAGTTGGTAATTGAGCTGCAGGCTCGCGGAAATCAAACTTTTGGCACCTGAGCAAGTTTTCGCGAACCAAGCCAGGCCAGTATGGACCGCCTTGCCTGTCACTTCTGAGCTCCTCCCAATCCGGACCATGTATACACAATCGAAGTCAGCATCGGGTCACAGCCGCAGCATCTCCCCAGCCTTGGGATCTGAAGAATCAGTTGCAGGAGCAGCGTCGAAGCAAGCGCCCGGAGCAACAAGTGTGACTCGCCTCAGTGGGTGCGTAACGTAACGATCGTTGAGGCTCTTTTTCCCGAATGCGTAGCAATTTTTTCCGTTTCACTCTGGGGGTCTGGGGGTTGAGGGTGTGTTCGCTCGACGTTGCGTTCACGGTCGCAACCGTTCGCAACCGTCCGCAACCGTTCGTGTGAGGAGCGTATGGCCGTGCCTATGGTAAGTTCTGCAGAGGTGGTCCTTTTTGGAGGTTTCAGACGTCTCGTTGCTTCGTTTCGCGTGGCAGGCGTGGCACTTCGTGACATTCAGACGTGTTCTGTAACGTGTCGAAAGTCGTTTTGTGTGGCAGGCGCAATACTTTTGCGACGTTTTCAGAAGATGTGTTGCATTTTTCGTGGCAGGCGCAGCACTTTGGACGTGTCCATCGTCATTTTTCGTGGCAGGCGCAGCACTTTAGACGTGTCGTGTTGCGTGTTTTTTGTAAATCGCATTGGCAGGGCTGCGTCAAGTGGCGACAAGGTGCAAATTCCGTGGCAGGCGTGGCATTTTGTGAGATGTGCTGAAAATTGACGGAAGCCTCGCACGAAACATCGATTTTGAGGTTGCAAAATTTTAGAGGTTCCTACGAAAACTCGTAGGAAAACGTCGATTTTGAAGCTACAAAGTGTGAAAATTGGAGGAAGTCTCGCACGAAATGCTCGTTTTGGTGCTCAAACTTGTCTCGTCTCGCGTCATTGGTTTTATGGTGGCTTCGCCGTCTCTATGGGTGAAAATTGGAGGAAGTCTCGCTGCCAAATTTCACAGGTGATGTTTTCGGGAGACCCTTCTGCGAATAAGCAGAAGCAAAGCCTGGTTTTTGAACAGCGTGTTGGAAAAGTATTCAAAATGCAGGGATCAAGTTCGAGCACCTAAAAACCAAATCTCAGAGTGACCTTGTCAGTCAGGCACAATGCTGATATGCATTGCTGTTCCCTTTGACGCCTAGTTTTTCGCTGTTTTTTGGTCCGGGGTTTGCGCTAGATCCTTGAAACTTATTTTTTTGGATAGGGTTGACCCAACATGGCAATATCATGATCCTAGGCTTCACAAGCAGGAAAAACGTGAAAATTATCACGGGGCGTAGCAGCAGGCAAACTGGCCAGTTTCTTCCCTAAGCTACTTGTAGAAGTCTTTAGGTTAGTAAGTCAAGCTGGGCGGGGCCTTCTAGGGTTTTTTTCCAGGCAAATAGTCAAAGTAGGGCACACGCTCGCAAAATCTTCTGACATCGTTCTCACAGAGCTGTAAATGATAATACCTCTCTAGCAATCTCGGCACTCAATGCAATGACAATACTTGTCATTTGTGTTGTTTTGCGTCATTCTGTGCATTGTGTGTATTCCTTCTTGATTTGCGTTCTCGTGTTCCTATGTAACTTGTACTTGTAGAGCACCTTTCGGATCTTGAGCTGAATTCTAGAATTTCATCGGGCGGAACCCTTAGATTGAAGATTTTGTAGTTGCCAGAGCATATCATGATGCCCAAGCAGGAGTGCAAAGGCTATATTGAAAAATCGCCGAGAAAAAATGCTTCTAACAAGATTGTGTCGCGGCTAAATTCACTTTATTTGTTCTGTGTCATCAGCAGCTCTTTTGCAAAACGCTCCTTTCCAGAATCGAATCAAGGGAATACGCCCAACGTCTTACGCCTTTTGCTTGCCAGAGAGTTCATTTCCCTAACCTTGTTGTAGAACCAATTTGGTGCTAAAGCGTTGAAAGAAAATCGGCATTGAATGTTGCAGCCTTCTATGCAACGTGCTGTCTGTGTTGCAAGTCAGAGGCCCCAGGAGAGGCATGCCAGGACACATTCGAAATAATGCTAAGTTCAGTTGTGCGATAGTGGTGAGTTTCCAATGGTTGCTATATACGGAATATACTGGAACGACATCAAGTGGACAAGCATGCGTCAACACGAATGTGGGCTGAACAATTGTCTGACTTGGAGACGGCAAAGTCAGACCTAAGCCAACGGTTCCAACCCCCACGTTGCAGGAGCCAAACCCTGTGTTACTGGTGTCAAACCCTTACCAAACATTACCTGCAAACGTCAAATCATTACCAAATCCTTAAGGCAAATCTGCCTTGCAACGGTCGAATCCTTAATTAAAGGGGTATGCAGGGTTAAACTATTATTTGCAGGGGTCAAAGTTCCCTTCATTGCAGGAGTCAAACTTCCCTGTCCCTGTATTGAAGGGGCCAAACCCTTAGTTGCAGGGGCGACACCCTTAGTTGCAGGGGTCAAACCCCTAGTTGCAGGGGCCAAACCCTTAGGGGTCAGACCCTTAGTGCACCCTTAGTTGCAGGGGTCAAGCCCTTAGTTGCAGGGGTCAAACCCTTAGTTGCAGGGGTCAAACCCTTAGATACAGGGGTCAAACCCTTAGTTGCAGGGGTCAAACCCTTAGTTGCAGGGGTCAAACCCTTAGTTGCAGGGGCCAAACCCTTAGTTGCAGGGGTCAAACCCTTAGTTGCAGGGGTCAAACCCTTTGTTGCAAGGGGCCAAACCCCTAGTTGCAAGGGTCAAACCCTTAGTTTCAGGGGCCAACCCCTAGTTGCAAGGGTCAAACCCTTAGTTTCAGGGGCCAAGCCCTTAGTTGCAGGGGCCAAACCCTTAGTTGCAGGGGTCAAACCCTTAATTGCAGGGGCCAAACCCTTAGTTGCAGGGGTCAAACCCTTAGTTGCAGGGGTCAAACCCTTAGTTGCAGGGGTCAAACCTTTAGTTGCAGGGGTCAAGCCCTTAGTTGCAGGGGTCAAAGCCTTAGTTGCAGGGGTCAAACCCTTAATTGCAGGGGCCAAACCCTTAGTTGCAGGGGTCAAACCCTTAGTTGCAGGGGTCAAACCCTTAGTTGCAGGGGTCAAGCCCTTAGTTGCAGGGGTCAAACCCTTAGTTGCAAAGGTCAAACCCCTAGTTGCAGGGGTCAAATCTTGAGCCTCCTGACGTGGTACAATTTTCTTCTGTCGCATCTGGAACCCTTGGGGCTGCAGGTCCCAGATTTAACCAGGGCAAAACCCCAACAATTGTTTTTGCCACTGACAAAATCTTCAAGTGAGGCTTAACCCTTGATTGTGACAAATGTGCTGCCAAGTCCCAGTTCACAGTGGCCAACCCTTCAGTTGCAGCGGTGAAACTCTAGTCGCAAGGGCCAAACCCGTAGTTCCAGGTGCCAAACCCTGAATTGCATAGTTCAGGGCTTGATCGCATGGCTCAAAGCTTAGTTGCAGGGGTCAAAGCTTAGTTGCAGGGGTCAAAGCTTAGTTGCAGGGGTCAAACCCTTAGTTGCAGGGGTCTGGGTCAGACCCCTGCAACTAAGGTGGTGTTGGCTAAAGATTTTCTCAAAATAGTTGAAAAAAGAATGAAATTCCCAAATTTTCTTGCCAATAAGGTTTTATTCGCAAGGGTAGACCCCTGCAACTAAGGTGGTGTTGGCCAAAGATTTTCTCAAAAAAACGAAAAATAATGACAAATCCCAAAATTTCTTGCCAACAAGGCCTTAGTTGCAGAACCAAACCTTAGTTGCAGGGGTCTATAGCGTTTGATCCTTGCAGCTAAGGCCTGACCCTTGCGATTAAGGGTTTGGTTCATGCAAAAAATGTTTTTGAGCTTCTGAAACATGTTACTAATGGCATTTGGATTTCAACCAAGGATTTGACACTTGTAACTAGCCATGTTACTGACCATAAGTGCGATGAGCTGTTTTTGCTGACGCCGAGCTGGGCAATGTGGTCCAAATAGAGAGAGAGATCAAATAAAGACACAGTTCTGATTTACACTTGGCACTTGTTGACTGTTCTCCAAACCCCGAAGGAATCAAAATCATGCGGCGCCTGTTTTTTATTGCATAAATCGCATCAAGTATTTTTGAACATGGCTGCACAAGCCAAGCGGCGCCGGATTGTCAAGCAAGATGAAGGTGAACATTCCGACCCTGCGATTAAGGAAGGGTTGGCTCAAATCTCAAGGAAATTGGCAAAGTTTTGCAGATTTCTTGGCCAACAAAGCCTTGTTCGGTCAGACCTTAGTTACAGGGGTCTGGGCCTGACCCTTGCAACTAAGGGTTTGACCCCTGCAAGTAAGGGTTTGACCCCTGCAACTAAGGGTTTGACCCCTGCAACTAAGGGTTTGACCCCTGCAACTAAGGGTTTGACCCCTGCAATTAAGGGTTTGACCCCTGCAACTAAGGGTTTGACCCCTGCAACTAAGGGAAGTTTGACCCCTGCAACTAAGGGAAGTTTGGCCTTGGAACTAAGGGTTTGACCCCTGCAATCAAGGGTTATAACCTCTGCAACTAAGGATTTGACCCCTATAAGGTTTGGACCCTGCAAGTCTTGACCCATGCAATTAAGGGCTTGGACCCAGCACCCAAGGGCCTGGCTCTTGTATGCGCGGGCTTGGCAGTTGGGAGTCGAGGTTGCAAGGTTGACCGGTGCATCTGAAGAGTTTACCCAATCACCCGCGGGTTTGAACTGCGCGATCCCTCCAAAGCTGAAGTTTTGATTTGTTTGTCCCACACATTAGCTCTTCATGCAGGGCTTGATGTGTGAATATGATTTTGTGAAGGTGCAAGGTTTTTTCCCTTGGCAAACCAGATCAATGTTTGTAATATCTTGGGCCCGTTGGATTCGCAATCAAAAATCATAAGACCAACATACATGCATGTGAATCATCACGACACAAACGGAGAGGGAGAGGGAGAGAGAGAGAGAGAGAGAAAGAGAGAGAGAGAGATGGACACACATGGGATCTTCACTCCTTTTGTCGCTAATTAAAACTTAAGGGCTTTCTTCATGAATTCTAGGCTGGCACCTGAGAGTTTAGCCTGCAATTTTGAACTTTGATTCGAAAATGACCTATAATGATTCCTGCCAGGTTTCGGGAACTGGGGTAAATAATCAATGCAATACGTGTGTGTGCAATGCTCGGGATTGAATTGATGAATGCACCTAAGATTCTTCATGTGTGTTGGTCATTAAGTTTTTTTTCTTGGCTTGTATGTTCCGGTCCTAGCGATGGGTTTCTACCATTTCATGTGAAGGGGTGATAAGTGATAGGTTTTGGCTTTCGCAGTTCCCAGAACGTACCATGCAAAGTCAAAAAACATGTTGGTCGACAAAAAATGATTCTGGGGCTTACAAGGTGCTTCTGCAAATAGGCTGCTTAACTATACTGGAGCAAGTAGGTGCAGTTCAAGGCGTGCTGAACTCTGGAATTTTCTTGGCTGAGCTCCTACAGCAGCTACTGAAACCTGATCTTTGATATGCATTTTGTGTATCAAACAAATCATGCACTAGTATCTAGTACAAATTCGTTTGTGGCGTGCTGTTACTCAAACTCTGTTCAGTTTGGCCACTTGGTGCTTCATGATGGGACCAAAGATTAAATCAAAAGCACTGCGCACGAACTGAAACCCATTCTTCGTCCGAATCGGCCTGGCAGGAATACTTTACTGTATCAGATCAGAAACAATGATCAGATGTTAGGTAGATTTGGGAAGGTGTGTTTTTCCTACACCTTCAGCTGCCGACTGCACGCTTTCCCAGTACGCAGGACAATATTCGTAACCTCTTCCAATCTTAGATCTTCCAAATTTTGTTACGTCAGTGGGGGTTCCCTTTTTTCGAAGAAACATCCAGCACATGTCTCAAGTCAATATACAGACATATGTACATACAGGCTTTCGCAATGAATCAATTATAAGTATTTTGCTTTATGTAAGTACTCAAGTGGAAAAAAACATTTTCCACCGGGCTATACCTCCAGTGTATTTGTTTCAGATGTATGATATTACTTTCCACAAATTCCACAGGGCGTCACTGTATACTGGAATTATGTGTTGCTTTGCCTTTAGCAGGTTGCGTCGGAATTGTACGAAACTGGCTTCTCGGGAGGCCGTTTAGGGACATTAAGGCAATGCATTCCCTAAAACAGAACAGTTGGCGAATGGTAACCCCCTGGTTTTGTCCACTTGAGGTCCAAACAAACAAAACGATCCGCAATCATTTCCCGCATCTAAAAACACAATTTGAACATTGCAGGGAGCTTAGTCGCAGGGGGGGGTTCTTAGTATCAGGGGTACCCCTCACCCATGAAATTTAGCACGTCTCGCACGAAATGCTCGTTTTGGTGCTCCCACGTGTCTCGTCTCGAGTCTCTGGTTTTCCTGTGGCTTCGCCGTGTCTATAAGGGAAGCCGCAAAACCTCTCCTTTTCGAAGGTTTCCAAGCATGTCGTTTTGCGTGGCAGGCGTGGCACTTTGTGACATTCCAACCTGTTTGATAACGTGTCGAAAATGTCAAAATTGGAGGAAGTTTTGCACGAAATGTTCGTTTTTCTGCACCCACGTGTCTCGTCTCGAGTCTCTGGTTTTCCTGTGGCTTCGCCGTGTCTATGGGGGAAGCTGCAAAACCTCTGCAAAACCTCTCCTTTTCGAAGATTTCCAAGCAGGTTGTCATGCCGTTTTGCGTGGCAGGCGTGGCGCTTTGTGACATTCCAACCTGTTTGATAACGTGTTGAAAATGTCAAAATTGGAGGAAGTCTCGCACGAAATGCTCGTTTTTCTGCAACCACGTGTCTCGTCTCGAGTCTCTGGTTTTCCTGTGGCGTCGCCGTGTCTATGGGGGAAGCTTCGCACTCCACACTCTACACTCTACACTCCACACTCCACAATTTACACTTTAGACTCCACACTCCACACTCTACACTTTACACTCCACACTTTACACTTTGCACTTTACACTCCTCACTCCTCATTTGAGACTTTACACTCCACACTCCACACTTTACACTCCACACTCCTCACTCTACACTTTACACTCCACACTCTACACTTTCCACTCCACACTCCACACTCCACACTTTACACTCCACACTTCACACTTTACACTACACTCCTCACTCCACACTCCTCACTTTACAATCCACACTCCTCACTCCACACTCCACACTCCACACTTCACACTCTACACTTTCCACTCCACACTCCACACTCCACACTCCACACTTTACACTCCACACTCTACACTCCTCACTCCACACTCTACACTTTACACTCTACACTCCACACTCTACACTTTACACTCTACACTTTACACTCTACACTCCACACTCCACACTCTACACTTTACACTCTACACTCCACACTTTACATTTTACACTCCACACTCTACACTCCACACTCTACACTTTCCACTCCGCACTCCACACTCCACACTCTACACTTTCCACGCCACACTCCACACTTTACACTTTACACTCCACACTCCTCACTCCACACTCTACACTCCACACTCCTCACTTTGCACTCACCACTCCACACTCCACACTCTACACTTTCCACTCCACACTCCACACTCCACATTCTAGACTCCACACTCCACACTTTACACTTTACACTTTACACTCCTCACTCCACACTCCACACTTTACACTCCACACTCCTCACTTTACACTCCACACTTCACACTCTACACTTTCCGCTCCACACTTTACACTTTACACTCCACACTCCTCACTCCACATTCTAGACTCCACACTCCTCACTTTACACTCCACACTCTACACTTTCCACTCCACACACCACACTCCACACTTTACACTCCACACTCCACGCTTTACACTCCACACTCCCCGCTTTACACTCCACACTCCACACTCTACACTTTACACTTTACACTACACTCCACACTCCACACTTTACACTCCACACTCCACACTTTACACTTCACACTCCTCACTCCACACTCTACACTCTACACTCCACCTTCCTCACTTTACACACCACACTCCACACTTTACACTTTACACTCCACACTCCACGCTTTACACTCCACACTCCACGCTTTACACTCCACACTCCACACTTTACACTCCACACTCTACACTTTACACACTCCACACTCCTCACTCCTCACTCCACACTCTACACTCTACACTCCACACTCCTCACTTTACATTCCACACTCCACACTTCACATTCTACACTTCCCACTCCACACTCCACACTCTACACTTTACACACCACACTCCACACTTTACACTCCACGCTTTACACTCCACACTCCCCGCTTTACACTCCACACTCTGGACTTTACACTCTACACTTTACACGACACTCCACACTCCACACTCTACACTTTACACTCTACACTCTACACTCCACACTTTACATTTGACACTCCACACTCTACACTCCACACTCTACACTTTCCACTTTCCACTCCACACTCCACACTCCACACTTTACACTCCACACTCCATACTCTACACTTTACACTCCTCACTCCACACTCGACACTCCAGACTCCTCACTTTACACTCCACACTCCACACTTCACATTCTACACTTTCCACTCGACACTCCACACTCTACACTTTACACACCACACTCCACACTTTACACTCCACACTCCACGCTTTACACTCCACACTCCCCGCTTTACACTCCACACTCTACACTTTACACTCTACACTTTACACTACACTCCACACTCCACACTCTACACGTTACACTCTACACTCTACACTCCACACTTTACATTTGACACTCCACACTCTACACTCCACACTCTACACTCCATACTTTAAACTTTACACTCCTCACTCCACACTCGACACTCTACACTTTACACTCCACACTCCACACTCTACACTTTACACTCTACACTCCACACTCTACACTCCACACTCTACAATTTACAAACTCCACACTCCTCACTCCACACTCCTCACTTTACACTTCACACTCCACACTTTGCACTTTACACTGCCCACTCCACACTCCACACTCTACAATTTACAAACTCCACACTCCTCACTCCACACTCCACACTCCTCACTTTACACTTCACACTCCACACTTTGCACTTTACACTGCCCACTCCACACTCCACACTCTACACTCCACACGCTACACACGCTACACTCCACACTTTACACTCCACACTCTACACTTTCCACTCCACACTGCAGACTGGTAACAGGGGAAATATGAACAAGGCTGTTCAAATAAACTATTGCAGAAAAGTGTTGTGCGTGACTGCATATCCATGTGTTTTGACATCTGTACCGTTAACATACGTGTCAGCATTCGGGTTCGTGGGCTGCATCTTGTTTTTATGCCCCCTTGATATTGAAGGATCATAAGAATTGTTTCTGGCAAGTTGCCCCTGAAATTGATCCATTGAACTTCGAAATGAACTGGTAGAAATGGGACATTCACTCAAATGCATACATGTCGATGTATATGTATATATATATATGACTGTCTAGTGTTTGGCAGGCCTGGGTGGACAGTGGTCATTTCTTGGTAGTTGGTTAAATACAGTAAAACAAATGCCAATTTTGGCTCAAGTAAACATTGATCCAAAATAGCAGCATTGTTTTCCTTGTGAAAGGGACGTAGCTGGTCTAAGTGAAGTTGACCACTGAATGTCCAGCCTAATCCCCGGGGTACGTGTTGCTATGCACACGCATGCATAGATACTGCATACCGCGGCATGGATGGACTTCACCAACTACGCGCGGTCGCTGCTGCAGCTTGCGCGAGTCGCTGAGGCGCGCTGCCTGTGGGATTCCGTTGTGGAAGTCATCCATAATGGGACTAACCCCAGCTTGCAAGTCTTGGGGATTCCGGAGTTACCCGGGGTCCTTCGAACACCTTGCGTGGAGTCACCATGCACGTCGGGGAGGTTTTCGCTTTCCCTTTGTGGGGATTTGGACCAAGACGGCTGTTTTGGCCCAAACGGGCTATGGACCCCAGACGATCTGGGATCGCTATCATGGCTGCGAGGACACGTTTGAGCTGCTGGCGACCCGAGCGCAGCTACTTCCACCACATGTCTGCAGCGTCTTGGAAAGGTTGGCGTTCGAACTTTGGAGGTGGCAGCAGGGATCTTGCATCTGGCGTGAGCCGTGGATGGTACAGAGATGCCATCAGGACCCGAGCAGGGGCGGCTCTCCGGTGCATGGGCGCCGTGGCGGTTGATGAGCACTGGATTCCAGGACCTTGCAGACTGTGCTGGACACCAACCTTCACTACGTGCCCAACATGTGGTGGCAATGTCTGTGAGGGATGCCGGTGCGGAGTGGAGTTCTGTTTCTTGTGTGGTGAGTCGGATGAATTTTTCTGAGCCGGGGTTGTCCGGGGGTGTCCATGGGGATGTCCGGTAACCGCCTCGTGTGTGCACGGGAGAGTGGCGGATCAAGGTCATCTTCCTCTACATCCTCAGCCCTGGCTCAACTCGGCCTCGTAATCGCTGCTGGTGCCATGGCGAGCGGCAAAGGGCGCTATGCTTTGGAGGCAGCTGGCGAAGCGGCGACCTGGGACCCGGAGAAGGCCATCGAGGTCACATCCATGGAGAGGGCCCTTGTGGTGCGGCAGCACTTCGGCTCAGCCGATGATGGTGACCTGGCCTTACGCCTTCGAGAGCTATGCGGACGCGATGTCTGTGGGTGGACATGCGCTGGCAGCGCAATGGGCTACAGCGCGCACCAAGGCTGATGAAGGGCTACTTGCCGCTGGGGTCGAAGGCAGGCAGTGGCTTATAAGAGTCCCTAAGCCCTCGTTGAAGCCCATGACCCAGAGGCGCTGGCTGCCAACAGGTATGATCCAGGGGCGGTGATGCAGAGGGTAGAGTCGTTGGCGCAGTGTTTCGAAGAAATGTCGATTCAGCGGCCTACCCACAAGGTCACAGATGCTCGCATGGCCGATTGGCGCAAGCAACTTCGCCGCCTTGCCCAGCAAAAAGTCACGCAGGTCGTTGAAGATTTAGACCTCGCCACGTTTGTGCAAGAAGGCACTGACGGCCCAGTGAGGGCCCTTGCTTTGTGGCTCAACAAAGCAGGTACCAAGAATTGGAACCTGACGAATGTCACGGAGGCTTCCAACACCCGCACCAGGAAGAGGCAGCAGGCGGTGGTGGCCGAGCCTGGTATATGATGCTCTGGGGTCGCTTCTGCGGCGGAGCACAACAACCCAGACTGGATGGCCTTGCTGGCCAACTGGTTGTGTGCAGTTGGATGCCTGCAACATCGCCGCATCACAGATCCTGCCCCAGAGACTCTCGGCCTCGACCATTCATTGCTTAGTGCACTCAGGGAAATGAAAGCAGGCCCATTCTCGGAGCGGCTTCTCATGGTCAGGCCCTGCTGAATTCACCAATGGATTTCCTTGGGCCCGTAAGCTCTTGGACGCTATCCAGGAGTTGCCAGAGGGCAAGCGGACGTCGTGTGGCATGGCTTTCGACGGGGAAGGGATCCCCTATCCGATTTCTGAGGTTCAGAAGAATTCCCAGCTGCTGTTTGAGAACCATGTGGATAACGCCAGGAGCATCACCAATTACTCATGGTGACGGGTTGGCCCGACTGTTGGGTTGCTGTCAGGTTTCACAGACCTCGAGCTCAACGCCCTGGGCGACTGGACTGAGGAGATCAAGTCTTCTGCAAAGATGCCAGCCCACTACGCGGGATCCAAAGAGGCGCTCTCTACCAAGATGAAACACCTGGCGTATGCCATTGCTACCGATCTTGCCTCGCTCGAGTCCTGGGAAGTTATCCCACTGGATGCTCTGCATGCTGCGGTGGAGGCAGCTGAGGAGACGGTGTCCAAGAAGATCAGCCAGGACGCTGTGACGAGATGGCAGGCGAAGGCATCGCCGACTTCTGTGAAGAGATCCTTCAACTTCGTCCAGCAGGGAGGAGCGGGACAAGGCCAAAGAGGAGGCGGTGAAGGCAGGGAGACCTGCCATGCCACCATTGGCGGCAAGCTGCTGACTAAATACCTGCGGAATGGCACTCCGCTTTGCAGTCTCTACCAATCAGGTGAATGCCAGGAAGAGGACTGCAGGAGTCCCACCTCTGTGCGGTAGTGAGCCGTACAGGGAGGGCATGTGGAGGGCGGCGCCCTGCACATTTCTGTTGGGCCAATAAGAAGGCGCAGACGTCCGAGGGAGAGGTGGCTGCTCCTGTTCTGCCGGAACCTTCATCAGCCTCAGCCAGTCCCGGATTTTCCGTCCTCAAGCTCTTCGGAAAGCGTGGTGCCGCTGCCCAAGAGGCGTTCCTCGGCTCAGGGGGAGGCCCCGGTGACCCCGCCGAAGGCAGCCCCTGTAAAGTCTGCCCCGGCCACACCCAAGCTTGTCCCACAACCCAAGACCAAGAAGGCGGCAGGCAAAGCGGCGCCCGAGCCTAAGCAGCCACCGGCGGCGAAGTCTTCGAGATCTTCGAGGGCAGCACTGGAGGTGACCGAGTCGGGCTTCGTGGTGGAGCGACCAGCATCCATCCCGGCGGATGAAGACTTCAAGATGACGACCATGCCGGCTACCCTCAATCCACCGATGGAGGAAGTCATTTGGGATCGATTGGCTACGGTTTGACGCAAATATGCACAGGCCCCTACCAAGATCATTGAGATGAGTTCAGGGGGGCAGCTCTGGCTCAGTGGGTTGTCTATGGTAGCGAACCCGGGTACATTCCCACCGGCCACTTTGCAGATAGCGTGCTTTACAGAACGGCGAGAAGCACGAGGAGGCGTGGTGCTGCCCAATGCGCGTTTACCCATTGTGGTGGAGGCAGAGAGGACTGTATTGTGGGGAGGTGATCGTGATGCATTGCATCGCAGGACGCCACCGTGCAGGAGGCGCATCGGCCTTGACCCCTGCGGTCATGATGGGGGAGACCTTCCTTGTCCCTGCAGAACCCTGAGATGCACTGGGAACTTGGCGACAACCAGGAGCACGCTCCACGTGCAGGGCTTCAAGCTGGTGCCACTCTGCATGCACGATCAAAGGGCAGACAAGGCAGCGCGCCCTCACTGAGCCCGGGCTGAAGCTGTGGCTTGGGGCCGCCCGTGGTGCAGGGCATGCCTTGTGCGTTGCCCCGCATCTTGGCTACCTCGTGATGCTGGTGCAGAATGAACCCTTACGTGAGCAGGGCAAGCAGGGTCACCTGAAATCAATCGCCCTCTCCTTTTTGATACCCTAAGAACTAAAAACACAGACGCGTGCATTTTTGGGGGTATTTGCAACCCTCCGATCCTCTCTCCCAAACTTATTTGATTCATCCAGGCAAAGGCAGCCAGCTGGTACAATGTCAATTCATTCTTGACGTGATCAAAATCCTCGGATAACAGCTTGTGTGCGGAAAGACATGAGCCAGAGTCCCGGGGTGTGGGTGGGGATCCGCACTTCTTCAGTTTCTTGTTCAGTAGAGGGAACCAGCGAATGGCATGCATGATGTGATGGATGTTGTAATGTCACGTTTGTTTGAGGCTTCTTAGGTGCTCTTCCAGGTCAACCTTGTCCGGCACAGCAGCTTGGACGGGGACATGTCGGGGTGTCCGGGTCCACAGGGGTGTCCTGGGAGATTCACATTTGTGAACAGTTGGCCAGCGGGGTGACCGCATGCAGGTCAGTGCCCTGCAGCCTTTGCTCAAGGTAGCGTAGGACTGCTCGGGTACCTAGAGGGGGGGCGACCTTGGAGCTTTCCCTCGCGGCACTAGGGAAGAATTTCAACCTTGACGATGTGATCGTTAATTGGCTCATCATTGAGGAATTCCGATTTTTCTTTCATGATAGGGCCCAAGTGGAAACTTGTGTGAGAAAAGTCGGTGTGACCGATGATAAGATGGTACGGATCGCTAGGCTGAGGCGAGCCTGGGCAGCGGCCTCTCTGTTTTATCAAACAGCCGAACAAGACCGTTCTAAGGTCAGCGCGGCGGACTTGGACAGCGAGATTCCAAAATGGCTTTCTGGCGGCGTTACCGCTTGAAGTTTCCTACACAAGTGCGCCCAGCTGACACGACCGTCTCCAGGGTGAGCAGGGAGCTGTCCAAGCGTATGCTGTGCGTGTTCAATCTATGGAAGGTCAAGACTTTGCAATTCCAGTTGACAACCAATCAGAAGGAGCGTAAGCTGGGGGAGAACCTGTACACTGAGGAGAAACCATGCCAGCACAATGTGGAGTTCTACTTGGATCGCCTCTACACCCTGCTTCTCGCCTATGCCATTGCTGGAGTGGCTCCTCCTGCGGGGACAACGCCTGACAGCACCAAGGAGGCTACCTTGGGAGCTGATTCCACGGAATATTCAGCGGTGCCTTAAGACGTTTGCATCAACTACTCATTTCGGGCAATGCGGACGTGCTACCAAGTTCATGCTTCCAAACGCATGGCATGGCTGCAGGCGCAGGGCCAGGAAGAGCGGGCTCGAGATTCCGCGAGAGCACGCAGACTTTGGGGGTCGTCACAGAAGGCGAGGGACGCCCATTGGATTCCACCAGTGGGCAGTGAGCCTACTGGGGGCCCCAATGCCGTGACACCACTCCCCACGAGCCGGGCAACACCAACATCAACTGCACCTAGCAAGTTCGTGGCAGAGAAGGCCATCAATGGAAAACGTGTTGCAAAGGTGATGCGTGACGGCGCCATTCTGTGCCAGAACTTTCAACGAGGTGACTGCAAGCAGAAGGGCAAGTCCACCAATGGAGCTCACCGGTGGAGTTGTCACAAAGGGTGAAAGAGTCTGCAGCTCACCGGGGCATAGCGCCCACACGTGCCGCGCCATCATCAAGATTGATGGGGCCCCGAAGAGGAGGCGGCAGCCTCTTCAGGGGTCGAGTTCCCACCGAAGCCGCCACCCTCGCCCTTGGCAGCTGATATCATGAGTGGCCCGGGAGCGCCGGTCAGCGAGGCCTTGCTGTGGTGCAGTTGGAAAGTGATCCCAATCGATATCCTCTTGGGCCCCACTCATGACTTGAGTAACAAGGCCCGTCAGCAGCCCCTCCACCATCAGCTGCAGGCTAAGTCACGAGCCAGAGAGGGACTCTCCACTTTGAGGGGTTGCCTAGTGCAGCCTACGGTGCGGGAAAACCAGGGCGCAGCCTTCATTGGGAGTTACCCAAAGAAGTAGCAATGATGGCATCTGACAGTACTATGAAACTTTCAGCTGCAAGTACCAGAAGCTCCGCCACAATGTCCTTGAGATCACCCAATGGCCCAAGGCGATGTGTGCCCACACCCATGCAGCCAATGAATGGCAACCATGGATGGAACAAGGGCACCGGGTCTACCCGTCCAAAGAGGAGGCTGAGTATTCTTGCAGGACTTGCGTTTGCCCTGGCGGTTTCCCTTTCCTGGTGGGCGGTTAGAGTTGGGAAGGCGGTGGTGCAAGTTCCTCGAGTGCCGCCGATGGAGACGGTGGGGCGTAGGGAGCACTGGTTGGAGGCCCCGTTGGGAAGTCGCCGGGGCATGACTGTGCATCAGATGAAGTGCTGCCGCTGTACATCGTTCACATCAAGCACAACTTTGGCACAGAGCTGCGCTCCTTGATGGGCAAGACATTGGTGTGTGATTGCGATGCCGATGAGTTGTGCGAGGCTGATGTATTAGCGGGCATGGTGTTTGAGATTACATGCCCTGATGCGGCGGCACCACATCCACGGGCGGCGGGGATGCCACCTCGACGGATCGTGCGAGGACCCAAACGCTGGCAGCGCGCATATAGGGGCTTTGCGGGCGACAACAGTTGCGGGTTCGTCGGTTTCTCGATGGAGACAGGAGTCTGTGGTGGCGACGTTCCGCAAGCTTTTCCCAGCAGATTGGTTCTCAGGCTTCCAGTTCCCCATGATCGAGGACTTGATCAACCGGCAGCCCTTCACGACGGAGCACTCTCCTATTTTGGACACAGATCTCCAATTTGCGGCCTACATGCATGCATAGGCCAAGAGTTCTTTGGCATCATGGCGGAAGCGAGCTGCGGGAGCTGAAACGGTGATGGGCCTCGGTGACAATGCAGCTGAGGACTCAACAAACCGAGGCAATTGCTGGGGTGGCTTCCAAGAGGGACTTGGGTCTGACGGCATTGCTACTGGTGCTGGCACAGTGGGGGGGCCTGCCTGCAGCTGGAACGGCACCATGCTACAACGTTTTTCCCGCCCAGCCAGGACACCTCACACCTCATCACGATGGACGACGTAGTCAAGGATACAGTCGAATACAACGGTGCTATGATTGCTAAACCTCGCCCGGGCATCCATGATGAGTTTCTCCACAGAGTTTGGTCGATGCCGACAAGGGCTTTGGCACCTACCCGATGACATGGGCAGAGCTGCTCCGAGCCACCAAGGGCCAACCCTTTCGACTCATTCCACGTTGCGTGATTGTGCAGCCCAGTGGCAAGAAGAGAATCATCGATGATGTGGCTGTCGGAGGCCAGTCAGAGCTGTCGTCAGACTACAACAAGCTGGTAGTATGCAGCGCTCCGCGGCCGGCTCAGCATGTCGCAGCTATTGCAGGCTGGGTGTCTTAGAGTGATTGGGAGTCTCATGGCCAGTGACAACTTCGAGAGCGGAGGAGAAGATTGGCCAGATGCCTACCGACATAGTCCAATCTCCAGGGAGGAGAGCTTGGGCTGTGTCGTCACCTGGTGGCATCATGAATGGCAGCAGCCGGCATTCCAGCTCTACAAGTCGCTTTTGTTCGGCCTCCCATTGGCAGTCACCAGCTTCAATCGCTATTCCAGAAAATTTGTGGAAGCCCTGGGCAGGCTTTTGCTCGCTTGCATGGTGTCTTTGATGATGCGAATGTAGTTGCTTCCTTTTGCCAGCTCAACGAGCTTTTGGGAACCCCCTTTGCAGAGGAGAAGCACCAGCCTATGTCAGCCCAAGGTCTGTTCCTATAGGTTTAGACCATGATCTTTCCCAACTTCCATCTACGGGATTCAGTTTCTGGCCTCGCCAACGCCTTACGGACAAGATCACGCACATGATGGCAGAGGCGCGATCTACAGCAGTGCTTCATCCAGGCACGGCATCCAAGATCTATGGCATGATGAACTTCCTCGAGCAAGGTACCTATACGGTCGAATTGGAGCTCATGGACTCGCACCCATCAAAGAGCGACAATATGAAAAGGGCAAGACCCTCACCACGCAGATTTTGTGGCAATTTTGATGTCATCGAAGCCATACTTCGACAGTTTTTCATTTTTCCACCTTCCTGCCTACGGTTTGTAGGTGCGTCAGATGCAGCTTTGGAGTGTCCAAGGCAGGGCACTGGAGGTTTTTGTATCGTCTGGATGGACGAGCTTGGTGAAACCAGGGAGGCCTTTGTGGCGGATTTACCTCAGGTAGTGTACGACCTGTGGGAACCCGGTGACCGAAAGATTGCACAACTGGAGATGGTTGTCATCTTGCAGGCACTGGTGTGTCGACCGCATCGATTTCGCGAGTGTGGTTCATCGACAACGTGGCGGTCCTTATGACACTAATCCGAGGAAGGAGTGAGTCTCCAGATCTCGAGGTCATGAGCGGCATAATCCACGCGCTTCTTTTTGCCTACAAAACCTGGATCTTTTGGGAATGGGTTCCCTCCAAAAGTAACGGACTGATTCTATCAGCAGATTGGGGTGGAACGACCCTTGGCATCGATCCAATGGTTTCACATCACAACTAGCTCCTTTTTCCAGCCATTCTCTGGCATCTTCCTGTGACGGCTGTCATTCGCACGGCCAAATTTTTATAAGTGCATTGGGACATAAGTGCGTCGGGTGTGAATAGATATCTGGATGTGTTCCAGCATATCTTAGCTTGACTGAAACAGGATGCCTTCATCAGCAGGGCTGATGGCTCTGTGGGCATACCCAATGCATCATCCTGTAAGCGATACAGGTTGGAAGACAATACGAGAAAGGTAGTTGAAAAAAGGAGCGAGTTTGCTGCCGAGTGAGGTTAGGTGATAACTCACTTAACTTATTTTCCAACCTTTGAGGAATCCTTGGTTGTCTATATAGTGTTTGGCAGGCCTGGGTGGACAGTGGTGATTTCTTGGTGGTTGGTGAAATAAGGCAAAACAAATGCCAATTTTGGCTCAAGTAAACATTGATCCAAAATAGCAGCATTGTTTTCCTTGCCCTCCCTAAATCAGGGATTTTGACCCGCCCTGTTATCAGGTCCCCTGTGGGGTAACCTTATAACTTGAAGTCTGCGCTGCAGATGAGGTCTTTGCGCAGGACACTGCGAATCCCCACAGATTGGAGGGGTTAACTGTTCCAGTATCGGGCGTGAATAGATATCTGGATGTGTTCCAGCATATCTTAGCCTGACTGAAACAGGATGCCTTCATCAGCTGATGGCTCTGTGGGCATACCCAATGCATCATCCTGTAAGCGATACAGGTTGGAAGACAAGACGAGAAAGGTAGTTGAAAAAGGGGAGTTTGCTGACGAGTGAGGTTAGGTGATAAAACTCACTTAACTTATATACCAACTCTTAAGGAAATTATATACACACATCATGTTCAATCAGCACTTGGTGTATTACAGGCATTTGCAAACATATAGTTCGACTACTTCAAATCCTGTGTTAGAGGGGGAACGTCGTTTTTGGGGCCCAGTTTTTCCACGTCAAACAAAGTGTTTGGTGAATGAAACAAAGCACGTTGCAATACACTCAATTTGGTCTGACGCTGCGGTACCCCAAACTTCCATAATTTCCATGACTTATCATCATTTCTCCGTATTTTCCCCATAAGACATAGCCATTCTTGGGTCTCCAGGCCCCGCTATTGGAGGCAAGTGCTGTTCCGCTAAACCGCCCGCCCTTCCCTTTGCCCAGGGAACGTTTGGGCGAGAGACTTCGAGAACAAAGTGTGACAGGCTCCTCAAAGGGATCGTTGCCGCATTTCGTGCCTTGCTTCAGCGTGCTGGGATTGGTTTCACGGAGATGTTTGATGATCCCCATAGAATGTGAATTATTCATGGTTATGATATCATCATTTCATAATTGGATATGATCCATCTGGGGGTTTCTTACCTTATGGGGGATTCCCTAAGTTTTAACCGGGCTTTCAATAGTATAAGAGATCTAGTTTGGTCCGATGACTTGGATGATTTGGGGTATCCCCCATTTTAGGAAACCTCCATTTGATGGGGTAAGTGGGATAGTGACTCTCACCATCTGGATATTTTTTGTTGGACATGGCTATGGGTCAGTTCACCCATGGAATTCCTTGTAGTTCACATCAAACTATATCTGGTATAGCTAGATGTTCATCCCCCAAATGCATGTTGTTTTTGTATTTTGACTCATGTTTCCCCAAACAGCGTGTCCACACTAAGGGTTCTTGCGGTAAGTGTAAAGGCCAGTGCTTGATCAGAGCGCTCCAGCTCGTCTGCGGCATTTTACCTGCAAATTTCCGTATAAAGTGGCTCTTGTGAAATGTCCGAGTGCGTTTCGACTGCGCAGGCTCGCACAAAGGCTGCGTCGCGGTTTTGGGCCCAGGCATTTTTCCTGTAAATTCTCGCGCAAAGTGGCTCTTGTGAAATGTCCAAGTGCATTTCGATTGCGCAGGCTCGCACAAAGTCTGCGTCGTGCCTTGTGCTTGGGCATTTTCCCTGTGAATTTCCGTACTCTTGTGAAATGTTCTCAGCATCATCATCTTCCTCCCCCTTGACCTCATAATCCTCAACATGAATCAACCTCCACCTCATCTTCCGCAACATCAACATTATCATCCTTTTCATCACCCTCCTCAACATTATCATCATCAACATCATCATCTTCCTCCTTCTATCATCCTCCGCTTCATCTTCCGCGTTTTCATCCTCATCCTCATCCTCATCCTCCTGAACATCGTCATCCTCAACATCATCCTCCTGCACCATCATCCTCAACATCATCATCGTCATTATCTTCATCCTCAACATCATCCTCCTTCACCTCATCATCCTCAACATCATCGTCCGCAACATTCTCATCCTCCCCATCCCCATCCCCATCCTCATCATCATCATCACCATCATCATCATCATCACCATCATCATCATCGTCATCATCGTCGTCATCATCATCATCATCATCGCCATCTTCACCATCACCCCCATCATCATCATCATCATCACCATCATCATCATCACCACCATCATCATCAGCATCAGCATGGTCATGATCATGATGATGATCATGATCATCATCATCACCATCATCATCATCATCATCATCAACTACATTATCTTACATTACCTCCCACTACCCCACTCTGTTTGGGGTCTCTTGCCGGAATTTTTTTCGGAGTCGAATGTGAAGGTCTATGTTTCAAGTGAATGGATTCGGGGTTTGAACTTCGCTGATTCATAAGTTGATTAGGCTGATATGGAAGTTTCCATAAATGGGGGGTGTACCCCAATAGCTGGATGGTTTACCTCATGGAAATCCATCTATATAATTCCATCCATACATGGATGATTTGGGGGCGCCCCTATTTTGGAGACTATCACGTCGTCACAGAAAGCTCTGAACGACGACATGCATTGACGACGTAAGGATGATCAAATAGAGGAGATTTTCATCAGCACATCAAGGCACATCTACTCTATAGTTACCCTCTGGTAAATTAACATAGGCCCTGACAAAATCACCAAATTCTAGTGGAAACTAATCTTCTAACCCCTATCTGGCAGGATATATGTTACTGGAGGGTATAGAGTTCTTTCTACTGTGCAAGTTTGGCCTTGAGTCGATTCTGGTTGAATGTCGCTCAGGAGATGGTTGAGAGCTAGAGTGCGCAGATTTTGCACGAGGAATGCATGTGGGTTCGGAACATTTTTCAGTGAAAATTCCGGGAGGCAGGCTCAAATATGTGCAGACGGCTGCCATGCCTTTGTTCCTGGTACAGGCAGGCTTGGAAGTGTTACTGGTAGTTGTTTATTTGGACAAATTGGCAGCTAGCTAGACGGGCAGATGTTTCGGAATTAGAGCCGCGGGCGCATGCGGGCACTGCACTCATGCTAGCTCACCGTTTGAGCTTGGTAGGCGGCAGCAGAGTGACTCAGAGAACAACCTTTTGTTACTTAGGTCGGGAAAAAATAGTTGCGAGCTTTGATGCCGCATGTGGTTGCAGCATGCAAATCGAACCCGCGGGCACTACGTTTGAAGCTGCTGGATGCTCCTGAGCCACTTTCTCTGAGAAGCAGCCCGCAGCCGACTGCATGTACGTGCCGAATCAGAGGCTAGTTTTGGTTGCGAGACGGAAATTCTGCATGTGCTGAAAGGAGCAACATGGTCTGGGAACGAAGCCAGGCAAGTATGGACCTCCTTGCCTGTCACCTCGGCAAAGCTCCTCCCAATTTGGAGAGCTAGAGCCCGCAGATTTTACACGAGGAATGCACTTGGAATCTTCGAGAAATTACAAGTAGAGTTTAGCATTGCAATCATCTGAGCTCACCGCTTGGCTTTAGATGGCCTGAAGCCATTTTCCTTGGAAATTCACGGGCCAAGCCCACATGCAACTACATGCAGATCGGTTTAGATAGCATTGTCACTTGTCGCTTTGATGATTTAGCAATTCTGCATTTGTTGAGAGGAACAGTGTGGCCTCAAATTCAAGGCAGACCGCTAAAACTTGCTTGTGTTTCTAGAACACTTCCCACAATTCACAGCTGGAGCGGGGAAAGAAGGGAAACAACAGTTGGGAACTTGGACAAGCGTGTGCAGCATGCAAATCGAGCTTCACACTTGCTCCGAGTAGAGTTTGGAGCCGCGAGCATTGACATCATCTGAGCTCACCGCTTGGCTTTGGATGGCCTGAAACCATTTTCCTTGGAAATTCACGGGTCAACAACTACATGCAGATCGGTTTAGATAGCATTGTCACTTGTAGCTTTGATGATTTAGCAATTCTGCATTTGTTGAGAGGAACAGTGTGGCCTCAAATTCAAGGCAGGCCGCTAAAACTTGCTTGTGTTTCTAGAACACTTCCCACAATTCACAGCTGGAGCGGAGAAAGAAGGGAAACAACAGTTGGGAACTTGGACAAGCGTGTGCAGCATGCAAATCGAGCTTCACACTTGCTCCGAGTAGAGTTTGGAGCCGCGAGCATTGACATCATCTGAGCTCACCGCTTGGCTTTGGATGGCCTGAAGCCATTTTCCTTGGAAATTCACGGGCCAAGCTCGCATGCAACTACATGCAGATCGGTTTAGATAGCATTGTCACTTGTAGCTTTGATGATTTAGCAATTCTGCATTTGTTGAGAGGAGCAACATAGCCTGCAATGCAGTTTAGACGCGCAAAGACCTGCTTGTGCTTCTAGATCGGTTTCCGAAATTTACAACTGGAGTGGTACTTTTGCCAGAAGGTAGGCAGTAGGGAGTATTTGTAAAAAGGTTCGTGGCATGTAGGTTGAGCCATGGGCATTACGGTTGAAGCTGCTGGATGCTCCTGAGCCACTTTCTTTGAGAAGCCGCTTCACATTTTCTGCACGCAGCCGAATTAATGTATCGAGCAACTCAGAGGCTACTTTTGGTTGCGAGACAACCTTTTTGCAGGTGCTGGGAGGAATAGTATGGCCTGCGAACCAAGCTAGAGAAGTAAAGACTGGCCTGACTGTCATTTGAAGCATTCCCAATTTGAACAGCAGATGTGGTAGCATTTCGCATTATTAAGAAACTTGCTGGAAATCTTGGGAAGAGAGTCAGTCATAGTCACTGCATGGCACCATCATGTGAAAAGGCAGGGCCCAAGCGGCCCAAGCGGCCTCACACCAAATTTGACGCCAGGATTGATCAGATCTTACGGCCACCATGTCGGAAAATCGATGTGTCGGCGTGTAAATCGAAGTGGCCTCAGTGCGAAGTGGCTCCCGGGCTGTCTTTGAGAAATCAGTTCACAGATGCTGCACGTCGCCGAATGAATGCACGCGCCGATTCAGAGGCCAGTTTTGGTTGCGATTTGGAATCTTGTTTCAGCAGGGTCCAAAAACTCCCGGGTGATCTTATGAAGGGGTGTTAAAAGTAGCATGCCTTTGGGAAAGCTAAAGCCACAATCGCGAAAGATTTCGCGAAGAATTGTTTGCGAAAGCTCAGCGATGGCAAAAATGCAAATCTGCGAGAATCAATTCCAGTCACATGGATGCCCTAAACGGACAAACGCACACCGCGAAAGTGTCGCGAAAGGAGAGGTGAAAGAGAAGAGTGCATAGAACAAAACGTATGACTGAAGGTTTCGGAAACGACTCAGTTCACAATTTGGCAGGTCACAAGCTCACCACAGGCACAGTCGATTACAATCATGCAAGCAGACTCTGCCAGCTTGTTTGGTTTCAGGAAGCAAGCTCTGTGGAAAGACAAGAGACAAACTCATGGCATGGATTTTAGACTTGTTCGTTCTGTGACAGCGATTTCAATCCAATTTCTGACTGTGCCCCAGCCAGCAGGCCGTCACTATCTGCTTTTAAGAGTTGATCCAGGGCGCAATGTTTGGGGAAAGGCCAGGGGCAACATCACAGTGCTTGCAATGTGCTTGCGACTGGCAATCTGTGCTGCAACATTCTGGTTTAAACCCACTTCAAACAGGTTTGAGGTCAGCTTGTCTCTGCTTTGAAAACTTCACAGCCGCAGGCTGTAGAAGTCACGGCCCCCCCTGTCCAATGTCAATAGTGAGCCTGACAGGCCGTGGAAAGACAAGAGACAAACTCATGGCATGGATTTCAAGACAGAAAGCCTTAGACTTAGATTTGTTCGTTCTGTGACAGCGATTTCAATCCAATTTCTGACTGTGCCCCAGCCAGCAGGCAGGCTGTCGCTATCTGGTTTTAAGACTTGATCCAGGGCCCAATGTTTGGGGAAAGGCCAGGGGCAACGTCAGAGTAACCTGGGAGGTGTTGAGGGCGAGGATTGAATTGGCGGGCTTGCAGACCTGTGTGCGTCTTCAAGTCCGGTTTAGTGGATGGAGACAACAGAGCCAAGACTTGCATTGCAACCACGCTTCCGGCAGATTTCACTTGCTGAAAACATCAGAACAAGTGTAAGGTTTCTTCCTTCCCTATGAATTTCGGTTTTCAGCAGGCAATCTACATCATGCAGACTTGCTCAGAGATGATTTGAACCTGTGACCTGCGGCAAGAAACACTGTGGATTACAACCCGTCTCAAGGATATACAGACAAGCTCGTCTTTGCTCAACAAAAAAAGTCTTGACAGCTGCAGGGTGTGGATCTCACATCGTCACTTCCGTGGTAGCTCTTCGGACCCTTTTTTGCATGTTTGGCACAGCCGGTGTCCTCGTACAATCAGCCTGACAGGCGCCGACAGTGAATGTGTTTCGTGAAACTCCCCTATCTGGAGAAAATAGAGATGGGAGGTCGAGGTTTCTTGGGGAACAGAGGAATGAACACGTAATGGATAGGACGCATGTACTTCCGTTAAAGTTCGTTCGCTGTTCAAAGCTTGAGGCCTGAAGACAATAGTTTGAGCACTTGGCCAAACCAAGATTGCAACCACGATATTGCTGGCAAATATCAATCAGTGGCCACAAGAAAATGTTAGAAAACGTCCAACCGTTTATCGGCTGCTCCTTCTCACTGAGTCTTGGCATTTAGCACAGTTTGCACCATGTAATTTGGCTTCGAGTCTTGGATAGTCTTGGGAGTTTCTTCAAAGGCAGCTGCTTGTGCCGGAAGATGGGAAGGTAGAGGGTTCCAAGTGACTACTTCGCTGTACTCCTGACCATCCAGCCAATTTGACAGAAGATGACAAGAGTTCCTCTCCAACTTGAAGCAGTCCAAGTTACAAGGAACAACCTGCGGTGTGGTTCAAATGCACGAGGAAAGGCAATGATTTCAATGCTTTGCTGCACCTTCCTGCAGTCGCAGGGCAAGCACTCGCGGTTGATGGGTCGGAGAAGATTCCACTGATGACTATTTGTCGCATCAGCATTTTTGTTGCGCGTTTATGGCTTGGCCACGTTTGGTCTCGCAACTGTTGAAAGTGAATGCTGCCACGCATGAGACCAGCAACGTGGCTGATTGAGGGCTGGTCGCGCAGCTGCGACATGAGAGTTTGGGGCCAGTTTGGGGACAGCTCTAACGTTCCATAGTTTGCAAAAACACACATTTCTGGTGGAAAACCGCTTCAAGTGCCTCACATTGAATGTAAAATGTATTAACCATAGCTATCAGCCACAAATAGATCAACCAAAACTATCCACCACGTTTTTTGAGAGCCAGGCATCCCAAAGTGACGGAAGGCGAGCGGTGCGCACTCGCGTTTCATGTGTCAGCGAGGCTTCATCTCTTCTCGAGAGGTGCTTTGCATGGGTGATCCAGGGAGTTCATGACTTACCTTGGGTAAGTCTGAGCCTGGCAGCCGTCCTCGGCAATATCAAGACTTGGACCGCTGACGGGTGAGGGGCGGCAAGCTCCTTTCCACAGTGGGCAGAGTCTGCATTTCGTCATCTTACCCCGGAATTTCCTACCGCATCCAAATTCCACTCCCCATTACCATCGCTAGTTGTCATGTCATGGTACTCTGCAGCACCTTCAGACTCATTTTCTAGCTGGCACAACTGTTTCTTGGGTTGGAATTCTGCAAAAGCCCTTTGTTGTTGTCCCATCTCAATGCTGCAGCCCTGAAGCTTTGATATGTTTCCCCACTGGTATGATGCAGACACGCGGACATGCAGTTGGGCCGGAAGGTGGACACTCACAAAGGTCGACACAGATCGTTACTGGTGCGAACTGGCTTAGAGGTCCAATTGAGCAAGGTCGCGTTGATACTCCGAAGAGTACCGGCACTTGCATAAACGATCAATCCATTCTGTGGTGGGTGGATTCGGAATCGACCCAGATTCAAACCTCTCACAAAAACAACACAGCAATCAAACACCTCATCAAGCCTCTTAAAAAAAGTACGCACAAAACGAATCCGTGCTGCCATTGTCACCTGCCCATGTTGAGCCGGTAAAATTGTGCTAGGCAACGACCACACTGAGCACTGTACTAACAACCTCAGACAGTGATCTCAACAACACTGCAGCCATGTCTGTCTCTGCACCTTGCAGCCCAGTGGCATCAATTGAACTTGCAAGAGTTCCCAAAAGCTTGCTGTAGCGTGCAGTCTCGTAGTCAATCTTCCAGATCGTATCCGTCACAACAGTGCTGGCTTGTCTAGCTTGTCTAGCTCTAGCTATCTTAAAACAATTAAAAGTACGCTCGACCTTAGGAAAACATATGCTGCCAAAATGCACTTGCAGCAAAAATGTGATTTTTGTTTCCACAGGTGCAGTCTAAAAATGCGCTTTCCAAAAAAATGCACAAAGCACGGGTAAGAAAATACACTCGCAGTAAACGTACAAGTCCGATTTTCACACGTGTGTAAAATACATACACCTGCACAAGACACAGGTGCCCAAGGCGTAAAAGAAATACGCCTGGGCGAGACACAGGTGCCAAACGCATAAACAAAAATACACTTCTAAGCAAAAATCGCATCGTAAATGCACCAAAAATATTCGAAAATACGCAACGTCAAAACACCAAAAATACACATGGGAAGAGGTGCATTTTAAATATGCCGTGCCTGGAGACCAAAAATGCGCACGGAAGAAGGTGTATTTCCTGGCGGCACAAGTTTTTAGCCACGTGAATTCCATATTCCTAAGTGCCTTTTGGCTTTGGCCACAATGACGTGATTGAGGCAAATGTTAATTCCAAGATGCTTAGAGAGTGTACCAGACTTTGGAGATTCAAGTCTGGGTGGCATGCAAACTGAAACTTTTGTGAGCTAAGGCAGTGCGAAAGCTAAGTGCTTCACTGCGGGTTCTCAAACTATATTCTATGTGAGCCAGTTACAAAACCCATGCGAAAGGTTTTTAGCTAACGTGGAAGTTGCCACAGTTTGCCAACCGGCAGTCTGCCAACCGGCAGCAATGTTTGTTTCCTCAAGCGGATGATAGGATGTTGCAGCGAACGGCTGGGGAAGTTTGTAGTGACCGGTAGGTTTGGAGGGTGGGTCCTGACGCCGTGGATGCATCTAGAGAGGTGATGGACAAATAAACAACGAAATCAAGCACGTATCCATATTCGCAGTCCGAGTTCGACCTATTTTCTCTTGGTACCCTAGATCGACTCAAAACAGGATTTGTTCGCCTTGATGCGACACTAGTTCCAGCGAAAATTTGCGCAGAAACACCGCAAATATCTGCAAAAAAGTGCAAAAAGCTGCAAATTCAAAAACTGTAGCAAACCCAACTGACAATGAGGGAAGGAATGAACCCCCTCGAGCATTTTTCCTGCAAGCGAGCAGTTCTTTACAAACGAGCTAAAATCCACAAAAAATCGATACATAAAAAAAAATGTATCATTGGAGGGTCTTGGAGGCTTGACGCTGGATGCAACATGAGACACACCCACCCGTTCAATCGATATTCTGATGGACCTAGCAAGCAGATTTTCACAGGAGTTTTGCGCATTTTGTGCAAAGGGCTTTGTCATTAACCATAGCCACAGCTATCAGCCAAAATAGATCAACCAAAACTATCCACCACGTTTTTTGAGAGCCAGGCGTCCCAAAGTGACGGAAGGCGAGCGGTGCGCACTCGCGTTTCATGTGTCAGCGAGGCTTCATCTCTTCTCGAGAGGTGCTTTGCATGGGTGATCCAGGGAGTTCATGACTTACCTTGGGTAAGTCTGAGCCTGGCAGCCGTCCTCGGCAATATCAAGACTTGGACCGCTGACGGGTGAGGGGTGGCAAGCTCCTTTCCACAGTGGGCAGAGTTTGTCCAAGTTGGTGCCGCTGAAAGTTGGAATGTGGCCGGCTTGGACAGCTAGCATAGGAGACCGTTGCATGGGGACCGAGTGCCGGGCGCTGTTTAAAAGCCTCCAAGCCCTGCATTCTGTGGAGGCTTGAAAAATCCCAACTCCTTTTGAAGCTAACCTAGGGGTTGTTTCCATGTGAGCCAGTTACAAAACCCATGCGAAAGGTTTTTAGCTAACGTGGAAGTTGCCACAGTTTGCCAACCGGCAGTCTGCCAACCGGCAGCAATGTTTGTGATAGGATGTTGCAGCGAACGGCTGGGGAAGTTTGTAGTGACCGGTAGGTTTGGAGGGTGGGTCCTGACGCCGTGGATGCATCTAGAGGTGATGGACAAATAAACAACGAAATCAAGCACGTATCCATATTCGCAGTCCGCAGAAACACCGCAAATATCTGCAAAAAAGTGCAAAAAGCTGCAAATTCAAAAACTGTAGCAAACCCAACTGACAATGAGGGAAGGAATGAACCCCCTCGAGCATTTTTCCTGCAAGCGAGCAGTTCTTTACAAACGAGCGAAAATCCACAAAAAATCGATACATAAAAAAATGTATCATTGGAGGGTCTTGGAGGCTTGACGCTGGATGCAACATGAGACACACCCACCCGTTCAATCGATATTCTGATGGACCTAGCAGGCAGATTTTCACAGGAGTTTTGCGCATTTTGTGCAAAGGGCTTTGTCATTAACCATAGCCACAGCTATCAGCCAAAATAGATCAACCAAAACTATCCACCACGTTTTTTGAGAGCCAGGCGTCCCAAAGTGACGGAAGGCGAGCGGTGCGCACTCGCGTTTCATGTGTCAGCGAGGCTTCATCTCTTCTCGAGAGGTGCTTTGCATGGGTGATCCAGGGAGTTCATGACTTACCTTGGGTAAGTCTGAGCCTGGCAGCCGTCCTCGGCAATATCAAGACTTGGACCGCTGACGGGTGAGGGGTGGCAAGCTCCTTTCCACAGTGGGCAGAGTTTGTCCAAGTTGGTGCCGCTGAAAGTTGGAATGTGGCCGGCTTGGACAGCTAGCATAGGAGACCGTTGCATGGGGACCGAGTGCCGGGCGCTGTTTAAAAGCCTCCAAGCCCTGCATTCTGTGGAGGCTTGAAAAATCCCAACTCCTTTTGAAGCTAACCTAGGGGTTGTTTCCATGTGAGCCAGTTACAAAACCCATGCGAAAGGTTTTTAGCTAACGTGGAAGTTGCCACAGTTTGCCAACCGGCAGTCTGCCAACCGGCAGCAATGTTTGTGATAGGATGTTGCAGCGAACGGCTGGGGAAGTTTGTAGTGACCGGTAGGTTTGGAGGGTGGGTCCTGACGCCGTGGATGCATCTAGAGGTGATGGACAAATAAACAACGAAATCAAGCACGTATCCATATTCGCAGTCCGCAGAAACACCGCAAATATCTGCAAAAAAGTGCAAAAAGCTGCAAATTCAAAAACTGTAGCAAACCCAACTGACAATGAGGGAAGGAATGAACCCCCTCGAGCATTTTTCCTGCAAGCGAGCAGTTCTTTACAAACGAGCGAAAATCCACAAAAAATCGATACATAAAAAAATGTATCATTGGAGGGTCTTGGAGGCTTGACGCTGGATGCAACATGAGACACACCCACCCGTTCAATCGATATTCTGATGGACCTAGCAGGCAGATTTTCACAGGAGTTTTGCGCATTTTGTGCAAAGGGCTTTGTCATTAACCATAGCCACAGCTATCAGCCAAAATAGATCAACCAAAACTATCCACCATGTTTTTTGAGAGCCAGGCGTCCCAAAGTGACGGAAGGCGAGCGGTGCGCACTCGCGTTTCATGTGTCAGCGAGGCTTCATCTCTTCTCGAGAGGTGCTTTGCATGGGTGATCCAGGGAGTTCATGGTTTGATCATGATAGTGAAAATTGAGTCCTTTGATTTCGTAGGTATGGCCCGCATGGTGCTGCGTTTCATGTGTCAGCAAAGCTTCACCTCTGCTCGAGATGTGCTTTGCATGGCTGGAGCCTATGGAGCATTCTCGCCACCGATTTTTCGCTTCTCAGCATGCTTTGGACCCCAAATGCAGCACTTTCCTCTTTTGGTCTTATGATGTCTTTCGTTTCCGAGTTTGGTCTTTCGTTAAGGTCCGACAAGAGACACTCCTTTGTGGGTTACTGGACTTACAGGGCTTCAGTAGACCGTGCCTAAGTGTTGCCTCGAAGCACAAGACTATGAGCATATGTTGGAATGCAAGCTTCCCCTTAGGCACGATGTGCCTGGGTGTTTCGGAAGACAGACTTTGGAGTCAGGCAGAAGGAGATTTGTGCTCATGGAGTTGGCATCGAAAAGGACCTTCTGCTTCTCAGAAACGGTCGACTTTCTTGTTATGATAGATAATAATTAGATTTCGAAAATCTTGTTCACGAACCGTGGTCACTGTGAACAGAAATTGGTTTAAGTGTCAGATCACCCAAAGCCATTGGCGTGTGATTTCCCGGTACCCCACGACCAGTAACAGTGACCTTGCAAAACAGCGCTTTCGAGCGCACGACATAAAATGTATTCCAGTACCACGAAAGACAAGGCGATCACGGTGACTGCTTTCCACGGTTCCAGACATATTTCTGTTGCTTGGAATGTCCCTTGGTCTGGGGATGTTTGAGCCTGACGTTTGAAGTTCAGGATGGCGCTCGCTAGCTCAGCGGTGTCAATTTCCACACAGTTCCTGGTGCTAAGGTATGCTTTCCAGTGGCGGGAAAAACGGTAACAGTGACCTTGCAAAACAGCGCTTTCGAGCGCACGACATAAAATGTATTCCAGTACCACTTCTGCTTCTCAGAAACGGTCGACTTTCTTGTTATGATCCTAAAGGGCCATTTAACCATAAATTTTGGGATCCACATGCTCACGGCCACGAAAAGATATCTGTGCAGACATAGGCAGTTTTCACGGCCAGAAGCTTTCGATGTTCGAAAAGCAGGAAACGGCCACGAAAAAAACGCTCTTGGCCACGGAAAAAACACGAAAAACACGAAAACAGAAAAGCGTGATGAATTTTCACGGCGAAATCAAAGTGAGACGGCCTAGGTACTTTTTCCAGGTCAAATAGCCATTCGGCATTTGGACACTTAATTTGTGATCAAACGGCCCTTCGAAAATCTTGGTGGTCACTGTGAACAGAAATTTGGTTTAAGTATCAGATCATCCAAAGCCATTGGCGTGTGATTTCCCGGTACCCCACGACCAGTGATACTTGCAAAAGTGGTGTAAATTTCCACACAGTTCCTGGTGCTAAGTGGTACTGCGGAGAAGGACAATAAAGAAGCTTCATTGACAAATGGTGCTGTGAGAAGGGGTGCGGAAGTTGGGCTCCAAGTATTCCAGGTGAGAGCTCCATGTTTTTTTTTTAATTCTCGCGGCCCACAGCTGCTTGCGCTCGGAGAGCGTCTGACAAATCCCTTGCGACACGCCGCCTTCTGCAGTGTGCTGAAAAGGACGCAAACCTGACTACTATTGAGGTCTATGCTTTCTCAGCCAAATTGTCCTGCTTCTCCAGATTGAGCTCAATTCCAACAATATTATTCCCAAACAACTAAAGGGAAGTGGCTGCCTTTTCCACCGCCTGAAGGCCAACATACCTCGCCAGTTGAGGGCCAACACCACAAGTTCAGAAGAATACTATTTACAAAGCTGTGTCAATGTCCGTACAGTTCCGAATGCTGAAACAAGCCGCTCTTCAGTGGCGCGAGAATACCCACACTAACAGGTGGAGCAGGGCACTTTCATTTATATGATGATACTGTGCGATATTGTGTTGGAACGAGAATGTGGCGTGAAAAGCGGTGACAGTGACCTTGCACAACATTTTTTCCCAGTACCACGAAAGATAAGACGGTCACTGTGACCCAATGACGGGGGAGTAAGCGCATCTCCACGCTTTTCCTGTTGGGGCCATTGGCGTGTGATTTCCCGGTACCCCACGACCAGTAACAGTGACCTTGCAAAACAGCGCTTTCGAGCGCACGACATAAAATGTATTCCAGTACCACGAAAGACAAGGCGATCACGGTGACCCAATGATGAAAAAATAAGCGCTTCTGTTTTCCACGGTTCCAGACATATTTCTGTTGCTTGGAATGTCCCTTGCTCTGGGGATGTTTGAGCCTGACGTTTGAAGTTCAGGATGGCGCTCGCTAGCTTCGCTAGCTCAGCGGTGTCAATTTCCACACAGTTCCTGGTGCTAAGGCATGCTTTCCAGTGGCGGGAAAAACGGTAACAGTGACCTTGCAAAACAGCGCTTTCGAGCGCACGACATAACATGTATTCCAGTACCACGAAAGACAAGGCGATCACGGTGACCCAATGATGAAAAAATAAGCGCTTCTGTTTTCCACGGTTCCAGACATATTTCTGTTGCTTGGAATGTCCCTTGGTCTGGGGATGTTTGAGCCTGACGTTTGAAGTTCAGGATAGCGCTCTCTAGCTCCATGTCAACCGAATGTCTGAGGTGGCAGAGATCTGGTGTGGCTGCCACCACTGGGTGTTTGCCCTGCTACAACATTTTTCAATTTTAAAAAGAGAATGGAAAATGGATCCGAATCACAAATCTGGTGCCCTGAGTAGTACCAGAATGGCTGATAAACGCATACATCATATTCTTTCCTTCCAGGTTTTGACGCATTTATCAATCACACTTTCTTGGCTTCACCCGCCAGTTTCTCAAAGGATTTAAAGTTCATTCATATGCTCTACGTGAGCGATGCAGAATTCCCACTTGCGTCTTGCAGTTTGTAAGAGGTTTGTTTTTGGACACCTCCTTCGATCTGCAGGGTGGCTGGTCTTTTGGAGGAAACTGGCTCATTCAACCCTGCTGTGCACACTCTGCAGGGAACGGTATTTCAATTTCACGAGTGCGCGGGGACGCGTATAAATTAGTCCTTGTGGATGCGACCCAATTTTGGGCCCGCCTGTCCCTTTAAACACAGGCGCCATTAAACTCGAATGTGTTCGGCGCTTGATCCGAACCAAGTGGACAACCGGAGCGTCACGGTCTTCATGCCGTTTGCGCAAAGCGCATAGTGTTTCAGTGTGGGGTCTGGAGAGCTTCTCCAAGATTCCACTGGCTTTGCACGCAAATGACACTTCCATTTGCCGAGGGGGTCCCCCTATTGTGACGATGGAGAGGAGGCTCCGCCATTGTCCAGTTGATGACATGTGTACACAAAAGTGAAAATGCACTGTACCATTTTGCAAGGTGACGTGTACATCGCAGCGGCGCTGCAGCTCCTCGTTTGGACCGTGCCCAAGCGAACATTTTGCTCAGTCCCTGATAGACCAATCTCGTGCCCAAGCATGAGCCCTATTTTGTGTTTATACTGTATATAAAGTTTAAAAAAAACCCGATCTTTGTGACTTGATCACAGATTCGTGGCGCAGTTGCAGGAGGAAAAATGAAGCAGCGGCTGCGGCCATATCAAGGGCGTAGTTGCTTTCTGTGTGCGCTCTGGGTGTCTATTGGTCTGCGCATCTTGAAGTTTCCCCACATTTTCAAGAAGTTCCATCAAATTTCCCATCTTTCCGACGTTTCTTGTTGGGGCTTGTGGGTGTTTGGTGACTGGGCCAAGATGCCAAGAATTGACCAGGGGCGGATAGGTAGAAAAGCATCAACGGATGTACAGAGGCAGGTTGGACAGAAAACTGCATAGCATCGGCTGATACAACAGATTGGATTGCGCCTCTTAGATAGAATCGATAGTTCAGATATACAAGATCGATGGGTGGATGGATCGATAGATGGATATAGGACCAGGTTGGCATGGGTGAGACTAGAGCGGATCAGGTCAGATCTGATCAATTCTCATCATGTAAATTGAATCTGCGAATCAATACAAAAAATAAGAGTAAATAGATGGGTTGATTCTTGAAGGTCTTGGGAAGCCTTCTTGTGGACCTTCAAAAGCTTGCGAAACAGGGAAACAGCGCCCAGCTGAAGGTTTCACCGGTCCCTCCAGGCCACAGACCGCAGTATCTAACGTCACATTCTGAACCCTAGAAAAATGACAGTTTCAAGCCCAGCAAGCACGTCCTAGGAAGGCAAAGGAACTGGCACCAACAGGCCAGACATTTACCTTAACCAAAAGAAGCGGCACCAGAAGGCCAATAAAAGTCTTGGGAAGCATTGTTGTGGACCCGCAGAAACTTTGCGAAACAGGAATACAGCACCCAGCTGAAGGTTTCACCTCCAGGCCACAGACCGCAGTCTCTAAGTGAGCCTTTGGAAACTGCGAAACGGGGAAACAGCACCCAGCTGAGGGAAGCCTTGTTGTGGACCTTCAGAAACTTTGTATAACAGGGAAACAGCACCCAGCTGCAGGTTTCACCGGGCCCTCCAGGCCACAGACCGCAGTATCTAATGTCATTTTCTGAACCCTAGAAAAATGAAAGTTTCAAGCCCAGCCAGCACGTCCTAGAAGGCAAAGCAGCTGGCACCAACAGGCCAGAGATGTTCAGCGTCCTTCAACCAGAGGAATTGGCACCAGCAGGCCAGTGAAGGTCTTTGGAAGCATTGTTGTGGACCTTCAGAAACCTTACGGAAACAGCACCCAGCGGAAGGTTTCACAGGTCCCTCCAAGCCACAGACCGCAGTTTCCAAGTCGCGAAACGGGGAAACAGCACCCAGCTGAGGGAAGCTTTGTTGTGGACCTTCAGAAACTTTGTGTAACAGGGAAACAGCACCCAGCTGAAGGTTTCACCGGTCCCTGCAGGCCACAGACCGCAGTATCTAACGTCACATTCTGAACCCTAGAAAAATGACAGTTTCAAGCCCAGAAAGCACGTCCTAGGAAGGCAAAGGAACTGGCACCAACAGGCCAGACATTTACCTTAACCAAAAGAAGCGGCACCAGAAGGCCAATAAAAGTCTTGGGAAGCATTGTTGTGGACCATCAGAAACTTTGCGAAACAGGAATACAGCACCCAGCTGAAGGTTTCACCTCCAGGCCACAGACCGCAGTCTCTAAGTGAGCCTTTGGAAATTGCGAAACGGGGAAACAGCACCCAGCTGAGGGAAGCCTTGTTGTGGACCTTCAGAAACTTTGTGTAACAGGGAAACAGCACCCAGCTGCAGGTCTCACCGGGCCCTCCAGGCCACAGACCGCAGTATCTAATGTCATTTTCTGAACCCTAGAAAAATGAAAGTTTCAAGCCCAGCCAGCACGTCCTAGAAGGCAAAGCAGCTGGCACCAACAGGCCAGAGATGTTCAGCGTCCTTCAACCAGAGGAATTGGCACCAGCAGGCCAGTGAAGGTCTTTGGAAGCATTGTTGTGGACCTTCAGAAACCTTACGGAAACAGCACCCAGCGGAAGGTTTCACAGGTCCCTCCAAGCCACAGTCGCGAAGCGGGGAAACAGCACCCAGCTGAGGGAAGCTTTGTTGTGGACCTTCAGAAACTTTGTGTAACAGGGAAACAGCACCCAGCTGAAGGTTTCACCGGTCCCTGCAGGCCACAGACCGCAGTATCTAACGTCACATTCTGAACCCTAGAAAAATGACAGTTTCAAGCCCAGCAAGCACGTCCTAGGAAGGCAAAGGAACTGGCACCAACAGGCCAGACATTTACCTTAACCAAAAGAAGCGGCACCAGAGTTGTGGACCCTCAGAAACTTTGCGAAACAGGAAAACAGTTTCACCTCCAGGCCACAGACCGCAGTCTCTAAGTGAGCCTTTGGAAACTGCGAAACGGGGAAACAGCTGAGGGAAGCCTTGTTGTGGACCTTCAGAAACCTTGCAAAACAGGGACACAGCACCCAGCTGAAGGTTTCACCGGTCGCTTGAGGCCACAGACCGCAGTATCTAACCCTACAAAAATGACAGTTTCAAGCCCAGCAAGCACGTCTTAGGAAGGCAAAGGAACTGGCACCAACAAGCCAGACATCTACCTTAACCAAAAGAATTGGCACCAGCAAGCCCGTGAAGGTCTTGGGAAGCATTGTTATTGTGGACTTTCAGAAACCTTACGAAACAGGCAAGCAGCACCCAGCTGAAGGTTTCACGGGTCCCTCCAGGCCACAGACCGCAGTTTTTAAGTGAGCCTCTGGAAACGCCGCGAAACGGGGAAGCAGCACCCAGCTGAGGGAAGCCTTGTTGTAGACCTTCAGAAACCTTGCAAAACAGGGACACAGCACCTAGCTGAAGGTTTCACCTGTCCCTCCAGGCCACAGACCGCAGTATCTAACGTCATTTTCTGAACCCTAGAAAAATGAAAGCCCAGCCAGCACGTCCTAGAAAGGCAAAGCAACTAGCACCAACAGGCCAGATATTTTCAATGTCGCCTTATTGGGAAGCGCCCTGCGAAACGTGGAAACAGCACCCAGCTGAAGGTTTCGCGACACGAGCCCCTCCAGGCCACAGACCGCAGTCTCCCGGAGTCTAACATCACTTGCCAGAAATCCTGCGAAACGGGAAAGCAGCATCCAGCTGAAGCTTTCACGGGTTCTTCCGAGCCACAGACCGCAGTCTATAAGTGGACCTTTGGAAACCCTGCGAAACGGGAAAGCAGCACCCAGCTGAGGGAAGCCATGTTGTGGGCCACAGACCGCAGTCTTTAAGTGAGCCTTTGGAAACGTTGCGAAACGGGGAAACAGCACAGCTGAGGGAAGCCTTGTTGTGGGCCACAGACCGCAATCCTGAAATTAAAGGACCGGATAACCCCACAAGTCAACTTCTTCCAATACTGAGCTTCAAAAGTTCTAGCGGGGACGGGGAAGGAAAGACAAAGGAGGTGGTGAAAGACTGTGTGTGAAAGTATGTGAAAAGATGGTATGCATATACCTATGTATGTATGTATGTATGTATGTATGTATGTATGTATGTATATATATATGGTTAGTAAACATGCCGGTGCAAGAACAGCAAACATGCGGAAAGAAACGACCGAGAAGAACATGCCGGATAATAAACATGCAGCAAACTGGTCGGAAACCAGGACATGCCGGAGGGACCGTAAAGCTACAACATGCCGGTGCAAGAACCTCAAACATGCGAAATGCGGAAAGAAACGACAGAAAAGAACATGCCGGATGATAAACATGCAGCAAACATGTCGGGACCCAAAACATGCCGGAGGGACCGTAAAACTAAAACATGCCGGTGCAAGAACATCAAACATGCCGAAGGAAACGGAAAGAAAACACATGCCGGATGATAAACATGCAGGAAACATGTCGGAAGGTCGATGTGAGATTGTGCCACGCCTGCCACGCACAGTGCCGCCTGCCACGGATAGTGCCGCACCTAAACCGGACGCAAGCGCGCTACCCAGTGCCATGTGTGCCACGCCTGCCACGCAAAACGATGGTGGATGTGCTCTTGTGCCACGCCTGCCACGCAAAACGCTTGTGGATGTGAGAGTGTGCCACGCCTGCCACATGAAACGAAAGTGGAACCAGGGCGCGCCTAAAGCAGACCCAAGCGCGCCACGGAGTGCCATGAGTGCCACGCCTGCCACGCCTGCCACGCAAACGAAGGTGGATGTAAGATTGTGCCACGCCTGCCACGTGAAACGAAGGTGGATGTAAGGTTGTGCCACGCCTGCCACGCAGAATGCCGCGGCGTCACGCGCGCCCAAACCAGACCCAAGCGCGCCACGGAGTGCCATGAGTGCCACGCCTGCCACGCGAAACGAAGGTGGATGTAAGATTGTGCCACGCCTGCCACGTGAAACGAAGGTGGATGTAAGGTTGTGCCACGCCTGCCACGCAAAATGCCGCGGCGTCACGCGCGCCCAAACCAGACCCAAGCGTGCCACGGAGTGCCATGAGTGCCACGCCTGCCACGCGAAGCGAAGGTGGATGTAAGATTGTGCCACGCCTGCCACGTGAAACGAAGGTGCCACGTGAAACGAAGGTGGATGTAAGGTTGTGCCACGCCTCCCACGCAAAATGCCGCGGCGTCACGCGCGCCCAAACCAGACCCAAGCGCGCCACGGAGTGCCATGAGTGCCACGCCTGCCACGCGAAACGAAGGTGGATGCAAGATTGTGCCACGCCTGCCACGTGAAACGAAGGTGCCACGTGAAACGAAGGTGGATGTAAGGTTGTGCCACGCCTGCCACGCAAAATGCCGCGGCGTCACGCGCGCCCAAACCAGACCCAAGCGCGCCACGGAGTGCCATGAGTGCCACGCCTGCCACGCGAAACGAAGGTGGATGTAAGATTGTGCCACGCCTGCCACGTGAAACGAAGGTGGATGTAAGGTTGTGCCACGCCTGCCACGCCTGCCACGCAAAATGCCGCGGCGTCACGCGCGCCCAAACCAGACCCAAGCGCGCCACGGAGTGCCATGAGTGCCACGCCTGCCACGCGAAACGAAGGTGGATGTAAGATTGTGCCACGCCTGCCACGTGAAACGAAGGTGGATGTAAGATTGTGCCACGCCTGCCACGACGTAAGGTTGTGAAACGAAGGTGGATGTAAGATTGTGAAGTTATGGTATGTGAGAGATTGGTATGTGACAAAGTTGTGTATGTGTTAGTGTGTGTGAAGTTATTGTATGTTAAATTTGTGTGTGTGTGTGAAGTTATGGTATGTGAGAGATTGGTATGTGACAAAGTTGTGTATGTGTTAGTGTGTGTGAAGTTATTGTATGTTAAATTTGTGTGTGTGAAGTCATGGTATGTGACATGTGTGGAGGTGGAGGCGGGAGGCGGGAGGAGGCGGAGCAGACCCGGGATACAGAATCAAAAACAAGAACTCCACACAAAGTTGTGGGGAAAAAGAGGGAAACAGCATGCAGCTGAAGGTTTCACCGGTCCCTCCGGCCCACAGACCGCAGTCTCTGATGTACCTTTCTGAGCCCCAGAAAAAGGAAAGTTTCATGCCCAGCACGCACGTCCTAGAAATGCAAAGCAACTGGCACCAACAGGCGAGATATTTTCAACGTCACCTTAACCAAAAGGAGTGGCACCAGCAGGCCAGTGCATGGAGGTCTTGGGAAGCATTGTTGTGGACCTTCAGAAACCCTGTGAAATAGGGAAACCGGACCCAGCCTCACACCCCAGTCTCTAAGTGGCCTTTGGAAACATTGCGAAACGGGGAAGCAGCACCCAGCTGACGGAAGCAGTGCTGTGGACCTTCAGAAACCTTGCGAAACAGGGAAGCAGCACCCAGCTGAAGGTTTCACCAGTCCCTCCCGGCCAGACCGCAGTCTCAAACGTCACTTTCTGAACCCTAGAAAAATGAAAGTTTGAAGCCCAGCAAGCACGTCCTAGAAAGGCAAAGCAACTGGCACCAACAGGCCAGATATGTTCCTGGGGGTTGAGTAGCATCCCGTGTGCGTCACCATTCGTGGCAAACATATCGTACCATAACCTTTTCACGTCACGACGTCCCTTTTGCCGATACGAACAAAGTAACCACGCGTTAGGGCGGGTGGATGTTGAGGGTTTCATAAACCTGGGCGTGGGATCCAATGAGGTTTCCATTATGTTGCTTCGGTTTCAGCATTCTAGTTTAGCTAGCAGACTTGCAAAAGCAAAATCGCATTCCCAGTGAACAACACGGACGAGTAGAGGCGAAACTCGTGGCCACAGTAGCGGCCGATTTCAGCGCAAATATTGCAATGATGTGATTATACAACAAAATGAAACAGAAACATTATGTATGACCAGGGACTTGGGGCAGGTTTGTTGTTTCCTTTTTTAACTTATCCTGGAACCTGATCACCCGAATGCACATCGCGTAGAAGGATTTTGCAAAACAACTTATTACAACAGTATTGCGTATTCTCCCACTGTCAACGTGCAATTGTAGACTGTTGAGTGTGGAGTGTGAACCGTGAAACATGTGGAGTGTGGAGTGTGGAGTGTGTGCAGAGTTCATGTGAAGCAGAGCTCTATGGTTTGCAATCAGTGTGTCAAGAAAGTGTTGCGTTTGGAAGATTGGTTCACCGTCTTCTTTTTGCACTTCATGAGATCGATGAGCCAGAAGAAGTTGTGATTTGGCTGGAGAGCGATTCAAGCTCCGCATTGCAACTTGTGAGATCCATGGACGTGCCACGACGTTCGCGACACATTGAAATAAGATTGCATTGGTTACGAGAGCAGATGAGAGAGGGTTTGTTGAAATTGAGACACAGAAGTGGTGTTGAAAATCCAGCAGATCTTTTCACTAAATGCTTGAGTGCTAAAGCTTTCTATAAACACCGATATGCACTTGGGATTGTTGTTCCAGATGGCTTGACAGCTGAGTTAGCAGAACTTCGTGAGCTGTGTGTGTTGCAGCAAGTGTTGACTCAGGGTTCTTCGATTGCGATTGTGGAACTGTGTTGTTCGGAACACTCGAACTTGAGAAAGGTCTGTGAAGTCTCAAAGGTCCCATACATTGGTGTAGTTGCTAAGGTGCAGAGTTCTGGAACGTTGAGTCGTGTAGTTGTTTGCATCCGACAGTGGAAGAACTCTTCATGTCCTCCTTGGGTGCATATTCATGCATCGACTCCTTGTGGAAGTGGAAGTCCGCTTCGCAATTTCAATCCGGACTCAGTCACTGAAAAGGACCAGGAATGGGATGAGATCATCAATGCGATTGGTGGTTACTTCAAACATGCAGACTCATGTTCGTTTGAGCTTCCAGAACGAAATGCCATTTGGTCCCGACCTGAGACAGTGAATCTTTTGGAGAGTTTTGACATGAGGCATGAGGCTTTGGTGAGGTTGTGCTAAGACTGGATGTCAGAACAAGGATGGTATTCCAATTGGAAAGACACTGAAGTTTGTTTCCAATTCAGCTTGGTTTGCACTAAATCTTCACTCTAAACTTTCGACGTGTACATGCCAGATTCATGCCGAACTTAATCAAATCAACTATACTGAAACAGCGTTTTACAATCGAAAGTTGGCAAGATGCATTTTGATTGCAGTCAAACACGCAGCGAAGAAGTGAATTTTCGTTTGAAAGGAGGACCCTGTGAGAGAAAGACAGAAGTTGACGTCACGTTTCATTTTCCTGTTTTGCATGTTGTTCTAAACAAACGTTGCCAAAGACAAACAGGAGTTTTACTGTGTTGCATTTTGTGCAGAGTTTTGTTGCGCGATGCTGTAAGATGCAGTGTGCGCAGCGCAGAACAATATGAAAGGTAACTGTGCCTATCACGAAAGTGATGGCGGTTCGACACTTCGTTTCACGTTCTAGGTTGATTGCTCCTAAGAGTTTGGCCACGGTCTAGTGCTTTTTCACTACCGGACGCGGTTTGATCTTGCAGCCATGGCTTCATCCAATTGGAGCGTTGAGGATGAGAAGATGTTTCAGCAGTTGGCACAGCGTCGTACTTCTCAGATGCCATTGCCGACAACTGAATCAAGTGGTGCAATGACCGATGCATCAAAGCGCAGGATTGAAGATGCAGAATTTGAAGTCGACCCAGAGTCAGATTGGGTGGTTGGAAGTAGTTTCATGGAGCCTGTGGGAGGCACCGAGGATTTGGCCACAAAGGCCTTGCTTCCAGCTGGTGTTACCAATATGACTATGTGGGGAAAGACCAAGTTTGCATTTGGAAAGTATGAGAAGGAGAAGATGAGTTACAAGACTGTCTTCGAGAAAGATCCCAGCTATGTTTCATGGTGTCGAAAGCATTTGACCAAAGACTCAGCGAAGGGTCCTGCCTGGGATTGGTCCAGGTACATTAAGGCCCGAGATTTGGTGGACTGCAAAGCGGCTAATGTGCCATTCTATGCAGGAACTACCTTGCGTCGAGAGTTTTGTGATTGATGACACTGTGATGGTGGTTGGATCTATACAGGATCTCATTCTACGTGGACAACTGTAGTTTGCAAGATTGTCGAACTGGATGAGTGGTCACTATGTAGCCCTTTGGCTAAGGGCACCCTTATGTATTTACCTGTCGAGCTTGGGTGATATGCGCTGAAGACTGGATGGGCTACAGCTTGTATATGGAATGGAGTTCATCTCAAAAGGGGGTGTGAAAATTTGACATCTGTGGTGAGATGAATCCATTTGGTATTTTCTGCATTGGAAGAAGTGAATTTGTTTTTCACCTTGATGGTGAGATCAACCGTGATGGTTGACATGGTATTTGCACGTTTCATATTTTGCACGTTTTATTGGAGATGACGAAACCCTACAAGGATATACTTTTCGTCTTCTTTGAGTACTTTGATTGCACGGAGAACACAGTGAGGATTTGAATTCGTAGAGTGACATGGAAAATCAACATATTTTCCATATCTTTCATTTTAGTTTTCGTCGACGAAGACCACGAAGTGCACGAAGGAATCGTAAGAAGATCGTAGAATTCATTTTGTGACTTCGGAAGAAGGAACTTTGTTTGACATTGATCGGAGAAGTTTAGTTTGTTTTGTCTCTCAATGATGATAGCGAGAGCAACGTTCTGAAAGGCATTCAGAACTGGAGTTGCTGACAGATCTGAGGGAGACATCATGAACCATGTTTAGGTGCTTGAAATGTTTCAACGTTTTTCAAACACTCAAACTTATTTAAACAAACAAACCATGTCTTGATGTAAAGACTTTTTGTGACGACATGTGTTTTTGATCGCTTTTGTGAAGTTGGCAGAAAGATGCTAACTGGCGACTCCGCATCATTTTGTGTCAAGGCGTGACACACCAACAAGAACCATAGCGACATGAGCAGAGACATCTCCTTGTTGCTTGTGTGTGTGGTAAAAGTGGCTGAGCTCTGGGAGTGGTTGACTTGGTTGCGTGGACGGTCTTAGTTTGTTAAGGACGACGTCCTGGACGCTGACCCAAGTAGAGGTTTCGAAGGCCTGTAGCCTTCCGCACACCTTTACAGGCAAAATCAAAAAAGGCAAACCGACCGCAGCCGCAACCGCCGCACAGACGAGGAACCTTTCATCGCCGGCTGCAGCCACTTTACACGGAAAAACACAAGGTTTCGTGCTCCGGCTTCCTCCCCAACACAGAGCCCTTGCAACATCATGCAGCCATTCCAATGCGATCTGCAAGCACAGATTCCAAAACACCCTATAACTACGCACACACAAGCACACCCAAAGCAGCTTGAAGCCACCGTTACAATGCGGCAAAAAAAAAGGCAAACCGACCGCAGCCGCAACCGCCGCACAGACGAGGTACCTTTCATCGCCGGCTGCAGCCACTTTACACGGAAAAACACAAGGTTTCGTGCCCCGGCTTCCTCCCCAAAACATAGCCCATGCAACATTCATGCAGCCATTACAATGCGATCTGCAACCACCCTTCATCAAGGTCAAGTCTCAATCGCACACCACCCTTCAAGGTCAAGTCTCAATCGCGCAGCACCCTTCAAGGTCAAGTCTCAATCCGATCTGCAACCACCCTTCATCAAGGTCATGTGAAGTCTCACACCACCCTTCAAGGTCAAGTCTCAATCGCCCACCACCCTTCAAGGTCAAGTCTCAATCGCACACCACCCTTCAAGATCAAGTCTCAATCGCACACCACCCTTCAAGGTCAAGTCTCAATCGCGCACCACCCTTCAAGGTCAAGTCTCAATCGCACACCACCCTCCACACCACCCTTCAAGGTCAAGTGTCAATCGCGCACCACCCTTTCTCAATCGCGCGCCACCCTTCAAGGTCAAGTCTCAATCGCACACCACCCTTCAAGGTCAAGTCTCAATCGCACACCACCCTTCACACCACCCTTCCAAGTGTCAATCGCGCACAATCGCGCACCACCCTTCAAGGTCAAGTCTCAATCGCACACCACCCTTCAAGGTCAAGTGTTCAATCGCGCACCACCCTTCATCATTTCAAGACTCAGAATTCTATTTGTCCGTACCTCGGAAGTATTGCTTCCCAACTTCCTTTGACTACACTACTACTACTATCACAGAATCCAATATGAAGCGGGTTAAACCGACATGTGAAATAGTACAAAGCAGCTTCCTTCCCCAAGTCTCTCACGTCAGCCAGCTCTGCCGTGAGTCTTGCAAACTTCGAGCGAGGAAAAGACATTAAATGCGGAAAAAGGAAAAAGGCAATAAGGAAGCGAGTAGCTTCCTTCAAGCCCCTTCAACCCCTTCTCAAGCCCCTAAGCCCTTCTCAAACTCCCTAAAAGCCTTTCTCAAGCCCCCTTCAAGCCGGCCGCCCTGAAGTCCTTCTCCCATCAGCCCTCCCTTGAACTTTCTTTAACCCTTCAACACGCTGTTGCATGTAGTTGCTTAATTAATGGTTAATCCCTTCTGAAGGTGAAGGGCACTGTTCGTTAGTCTTCGATCCTTCCTGAGGAAAGCTGCTCCTTCTGAAGAGCTTTTAAGCAAGTTCGAACATCCTGATCAACGATGTCAAACCATTATTGTCGCAAGGATTAGAAGAAATTTCTGTCAGCGTAGGATGTGAAATTCGGAAACTTGGGAGAGGGGACGAAAACTCTTTCTCTACCCACTCAATGGCTACTTTTGTTCGGCTCCGATGTGGGATCATTATGGTCAACTGTGGAAGGGGTGACGAAAATATGCATCTCTCTTACTCTTCTAGCCCTATCTGTTGGGTTCCGATGTGGGACCATATTTTCTTTTCCGAGCCCGTTGCCTTTCGGCGGGTCTACGCTCTGGAGTCCTACTCGCGGACCAGCGGGGAATCGAACCACCACCGGCAGTCTGTCAGCGACACAAGAGTCCCGCGATACCAACTGCACCACGAGGACGACTTTCCGATGTGGGACCATAATGGTCGTAAGGCTTAGAAGGAACTTCTGTCAGTATAGGATGTGAAATGAATGGAGGCACAGTCGCTATGGAGAAGAAGCTTCTGCCGGTATAGGATGTGCAAGTAGGAAAGTTTGGAAAGGGGATGAAATTATGAAAATATGAGCGTATGGATCCTTGAAAGTCTGAGAGCGAACATTTCCTGGGTGAAAAGTCTGTGGGTGAAAAGTCTTTGGAAGCAGAGTCTCTGGGAGAAGAGTTTTAAAAAATTGAGGTAAAGAAAAATTGGTGAAGAGTCTCTGGGTGAAAAGTCTGTGTGAAAAGTGTGTGGGTGAAAAGCTCGTGGGTCAAAAGTATACAGGTGAAACGGGTATGGGTGAAAAGTCTGAGGGTGCGAAGTCTGTGGGTGGAAAGAGTGTGGGTGAAAAAATTGAGGGTAAAGTATATTGGTGAAGAGTCTCTGGGTGAAAAGTCTGTGTGTGTAAAGTGTGTGGGTGAAAAGCTCGTGGGTCAAAAGTCCACAGGTGAAACGGGTATGGGTGAAAAGTCTGAGGGTGCGAAGTCTGTGGGTGAAAAGAGTGTGGGTGAAAAAATGTAGGCGAAAAATGCATTGGTGAAAGTTCCTGGGTGAAAAGTATATATGTGAAAAGTCTGTGGGTGAAAAGTGTGCGGGTGATTTGTTTGTTGGTGAAAAGTGTATGGGTGAAAGTCTGTGGGTGAAAAGTGTATGGTTGAACAGCCTTGGGTGAAAAGTATATGGGTGAAATATATGGGTGAAAGACGGTGGGTGAGGAGTCTGTGGATGAAAAGTCTGTGAGTGAAAAGTACAAGGGGAAAAAGTCTGAGGGCAAACAGTATATTGGTGAAGAGTCTCCGGGTGAAAAGCTTGCGAGTGAAAAGCACATGGTTGAACAGTCTGCGGGTGAAAAGTATTAGTATATGGGTGAGAAGTATATGGGTGAAAGACTGTGGGTGAAAAAGTCGCCCTCATGGCTCAGTTGGTATGGCGTCACTCTTGTGGCGCTGACAGACTGCCGGTGGTGGTTCGATTCCCCGCTGGTCCGTGAGTAAGACTCAAGACCGTAGACCCGCCGAAAGGCAACGGGCTCGGACAAAAAAAAAGAAAGACTGTGGGTGAAAAGTCTGTGGGTGAAAAGTATACGGGTGAAAAGTCTGTGGGTGAAAAGTATGTGGGTGAGACAGGCATGGGTGAAAAGTCTGAGGTGCAAAGTCTGTGGGTGAAAAGTATATATGTGAAAAGTCTGTGGTAAAAAATCTGTGGGTGAAAAGTCTGCGGGTGATAGGTCTGCGGGTGAGAAGTATTTAGGTGAGAAGTATATGGGTGAAAAGTATGTGGGTGAAAAGCCTGTGGAAAAAGAGTCTCTGGGTGAAGAGCCTTTGGGTGAAAAGTATATGGTTGAAAAGTCTGTGGGTGAAAAGTCTCTAGGTGAAAAGTCTGTGCAAGAAGAGTCTCTGGGTGAAGACTCTCTGGATGAAAAGTATATGGGTGAAAAGTCTGTGGGTGAAAAGTATGTGGGTGAAAAGCCTGTGGGTGAAAAGTATATGGGGGAAAAGTCTGTGGGTGAGAAGTATATGGTTGATCCGTTTGTGGGTGGAAAGTATATGGGTGAGAAGTATGTGGGTGAAAGACTCTGGGTGAAAAGTCTGTGGGTGAACAGTATATGGGTGAAAAATGGTTTGGGGAAAATAGGGGTAGATGGGATGCTGGCTTTCGTTCCCCCCTTCTCAGGTATGCATATGCTTATATATGTATATTTGCATATCTATATATACAACATGTTGTTTTGTGACTTGTGTTTGTTGTTATATCTTATGTTTTTTTGTGCATATGGTTTGGCAGCCTCATTTTATCAGAAACCACGTTTAAATTCAAAAAATGTTCCATTGGAGATTTACAGGTATAGGAATAAACATAAACAGTTTTTCAACAAATAAGATAGATAAAACAAGGATATTCAAATAAATACGCTTGCGGGGAAAAAAGGCTATTCATGCAAATAACCTACAGAAAAATAGGTTATTTGACCTTTCTGAATATTAGGTAAAACAGTCGTTTTACCTAATAGTTGTTTTTATCTAATAGTCAGGAAACAAGATATAACCTAATAGATAGGATTTAGTCTAACCAGAGCTATTGGGCGTCGTCGTGGTCGTCGTGGTCGTCGTCGTAGGAGTAGTAGGAGTAGGAGGAGTAGTAGGAGTAGTAGGAGTAGGAGGAGTAGGAGGAGTAGGAGGAGTAGGAGGAGTAGGAGGGAGTAGGAGGTAGTAGGAGGTAGTAGGAGGTAGTAGGAGGTAGTAGGAGGTAGTAGGAGGTAGTAGGAGGTAGTAGGAGGTAGTAGGAGGTAGGAGGAGGTAGTAGGAGGTAGTAGGAGGTAGTAGGAGGTAGTAGGAGGTAGTAGGAGGTAGTAGGAGGTAGTAGGAGGTAGTAGGAGGTAGTAGGAGGTAGTAGGAGGTAGTAGGAGGTAGTAGGAGGTAGTAGGAGGTAGTAGGAGGTAGTAGGAGGTAGTAGGAGGAGTAGGAGGAGTAGGAGGAGTAGGAGGAGTAGGAGGTAGTAGGAGGTAGTAGGAGGTAGTAGGAGGTAGTAGGAGGTAGTAGGAGGTAGTAGGAGGTAGTAGGAGGTAGTAGGAGGAGTAGGAGGAGTAGGAGGTAGTAGGAGGTAGTAGGAGGTAGTAGGAGGTAGTAGGAGGTAGTAGGAGGTAGTAGGAGGTAGTAGGAGGTAGTAGGAGGTAGTAGGAGGTAGTAGGAGGTAGTAGGAGGTAGTAGGAGGTAGTAGGAGGTAGTAGGAGGTAGTAGGAGGTAGTAGGGGTAGTAGGAGTAGTAGCAGTAGGAGGAGCAGTAGGAGGTAGTAGGAGGTAGTAGGAGGTAGTGGGAGGTAGTAGGGAGGTAGTAGGGAGGTAGTAGGGAGGTAGTAGGGAGGTAGTAGGTAGGTAGTAGGTAGGTAGTAGGTAGGTAGTAGGTAGGTAGTAGGTAGGTAGTAGGTAGGTAGTAGGTAGGTAGTAGGTAGGTAGTAGGTAGGTAGTAGGTAGGTAGTAGGTAGGTAGTAGGTAGGTAGGAGGTAGGTAGTAGGTAGGTAGTAGGTAGGTAGTAGGTAGGTAGTAGGTAGGTAGTAGGTAGGTAGTAGGTAGGTAGTAGGTAGGTAGTAGGTAGGTAGTAGGTAGGTAGTAGGTAGGTAGTAGGCAGGTAGTAGGCAGGTAGTAGGCAGGTAGTAGGCAGGTAGTAGGCAGGTAGTAGGCAGGTAGTAGGCAGGTAGTAGGCAGGTAGTAGGCAGGTAGTAGGCAGGTAGTAGGCAGGTAGTAGGCAGGTAGTAGGTAGGTAGTAGGTAGGTAGTAGGTAGGTAGTAGGTAGTAGGTAGGTAGTAGGTAGGTAGTAGGTATAGGTAGGTAGTAGGTAGGTAGTAGGTAGGTAGTAGGTAGGTAGTAGGTAGGTAGTAGGTAGGTAGTAGGTATAGGTAGGTAGTAGGTATAGGTAGGTAGTAGGTAGTAGGTAGGTAGTAGTAGGTAGTAGTAGGTAGTAGTAGGTAGTAGTAGGTAGTAGTAGGTAGTAGTAGGTAGTAGTAGGTAGTAGTAGGTAGTAGTAGGTAGTAGTAGGTAGTAGTAGTAGTAGTCGTAGTAGTAGTCGTAGTAGTAGTCGTAGTAGTAGTCGTAGTAGTAGTCGTAGTAGTAGTCGTAGTAGTAGTCGTAGTAGTAGTCGTAGTAGTAGGTAGTAGTAGGTAGTAGTAGGTAGTAGTAGGTAGTAGTAGGTAGTAGTAGGTAGTAGTAGGTAGTAGTAGGTAGTAGTAGGTAGTAGTAGTACTGGTAGTAGTAGTACTGGTAGTAGTAGTACTAGTAGTAGTAGTACTAGTAGTAGTAGTACTAGTAGTAGTAGTACTAGTAGTAGTAGTACTAGTAGTAGTAGTACTAGTAGTAGTAGTAGTAGTAGTAGTAGTAGTAGTAGTAGTAGTAGTAGTAGTAGTAGTAGTAGTAGTAGTAGTAGTAGTATATGTAGTATATGTAGTATATGTAGTATATGTAGTATATGTAGTATATGTAGTATATGTAGTATATGTAGTATATGTAGTATATGTAGTATATGTAGTATATGTAGTATATGTAGTATATGTAGTATATGTAGTATATGTAGTATATGTAGTATATGTAGTATATGTAGTATATGTAGTATATGTAGTATATGTAGTATATGTAGTATATGTAGTATATGTAGTATATGTAGTATATGTAGTATATGTAGTATATGTAGTATATGTAGTATATGTAGTATATGTAGTATATGTAGTATATGTAGTATATGTAGTATATGTAGTATATGTAGTATATGTAGTATATGTAGATATATGTAGTATATGTAGTATATGTAGTATATGTAGTATATGTAGTATATGTAGTATATGTAGTATATGTAGTATATGTAGTATATGTAGTATATGTAGTATATGTAGTATATGTAGTATATGTAGTATATGTAGTATATGTAGTATGTGTAGGATGTGTAGGATGTAGTAGGTAGTGGTAGTAGTAGTAGTAGTAGTAGTAGTAGTAGTAGTAGTAGTAGTATGTAGTAGTAGTATGTAGTAGTAGTATGTAGTAGTAGTATGTAGTAGTAGTATGTAGTAGTAGTATGTAGTAGTAGTATGTAGTAGTAGTATGTAGTAGTAGTATGTAGTAGTAGTATGTAGTAGTAGTAGTAGTAGTAGCAGCAGCAGTAGTAGTAGTAGTAGTGGTAGTAGTGGTAGTAGTAGTAGTAGCAGTAGTAGTAGTAGTAGTACAACGTGCAGTAGTACGTATTAGTACGACTTAGTACGACCTAGTACTACTACTTAGTACTTAGTACTACTTGGTACTTAGTACTACCTAGTACTTGGTAGTACTTAGTACTTAGGACTTGGTACTTAGTACTTGGTACTTAGTACTTAGCACTTGTATTAGTAGTGCTTGAAGGATGGGGGGAGGGGGGTGACCTTGATTCAGACGAAGCAAAAACGCGCAGCAAGAGAACAAAGGAACAAATACAAACCAAGAACAGAAACAAGAACAACACCTTCCAATCAGGCACGCCGGCAGGCCGGCGGATTCTTCTTACACTTGTTCTTATTCTTATTCTTATTCTTCTTCTTCTTATTATTATTATCACGATTATTCTATTACTCTATTACTATTACTCTATTACTCCACCAGTCTATTACTCTATTACTCGATGATTCTATCACCTTATTACTTTAGCATTAGTACCCGCAGGGGCGGGGCGGAAGTTGCCTAGGGTTGTACCATAAGACCTTTTTCATCTATAGAACTTGCATGCGCCGTGCACCAGCCAGGCCCGTGCGTGCGTGCTGTGTGCGACAGTGATGCACCGTTCCAAGGGTGGTCAAAACTTCACACTGCACTCTTCGCGCTTCACACTTCACGACTTGGCACTTCGCACTTACACTTCACACTCCGCACTTCATCTCGCCTAATCTCATTTGAGCTCTATTGTTGTGTGATGTATTGTTATGTGATGTATTGTTTTTCTATGTAGGGTCTCACAAGTCTGTTCGAACTTGGAATATTGCTTCCCAACTTCCTTTGATTACTCTAGTACTCTATGGCTCTATGGCTCTATTGCCCTATTACTCTATTACTTTATGCGCTTAGCTATTCCTACTACTATTACTAGGATTGTCTATCATTATCATTATCATTATCATTATCATTATCATTAGTATTATCATCATCATCATCATTATTATTATTATTAATTTTATTTTCATTATCGTTATACTTGAATAATGTGGGGTAAATCACACCCACTTATTCATTTATAAACCTTTCCTTTCCGGTCAAGGTCCAGTAGTCCATCTCATTTACTTTTGGCTCAAACATGACGAAAACAGGTTGCAGCCGCTGCCCCTTGGTGCCGCTGCCTTTGTTTGACTTCTCTGTTGTTTTTGGGGTGTTGTTAGTCAAACCAATTGGTTATCAGCCGCGTTTGCTCTTGTTTGACCGTTTTTGGGGATTTCTTTGTATAGGCTGCCAGGTGCCTTAAACCTGGCACACATGTCGTTGCCCCGACCGTGGCCTACAACTGGATTGCATGTGAACTTTTGTTGGTAAAAGGCTGGAACAGGAATCATGTCAGATCCAAACTCCTCATCCTTGAGCCTGTCATCCGAGTCCATGGATGTTAAGGGAGGTGCAGTCACAGCTCATTCATCTCGTAGCCGACGTTCATCCGGGACTCCAAAATCAGGAGGACGGTCCTCAAGAACAAAACAAGTTTCAACCGTGAATCAGCCTCGAAAAGTTTCTCAAGTTATCAAGCGCTTGCCAAGGCCATCAGATCATGAGCATGCCATGTCACCAGTTCCTCTTGTGCATAGTTCCGCATCGGCCTCCCAACCTTCGACTTTCATTCCCCAAGAGTCTAGTGGTCAGCCTGATGCCCGGATCCATCATTCACAGACGGTCCAGTATCATGATCACCGCACTCAGCAAGTGAATGTTGGTGTTGATCCCGTGGATTTTGCCAACATGGTCTCCGAAGCCAAAAGGGTGGTTCAGGAATCTGATGAAAGAATCAAGGGGTTGGAAGGTTTAGCTCAAGATGTGTACAGCCAGGCTTATTCACGTATTCAGGAGTTGCTTGGTGTTGTTGAGAGCCTTCAGCTATCAAATCAAGGATTTCAAAATCAGATCCATCAATTAAATTCAGAAGTGGCCAATGTTCGCGCTCAGTTGGAGCTTCAAATCACTCGGAATCACGAATTGGGTAGAAGAGTTGAGTGCTCCGCCAACATGTTAGACCACAAAGAGGGCGAAATTTCACGACTGATGGATAAAATCCACCAGCTGAAGGATTCGGTCGACTCCCAACGCTTGGTTTGGAAGAATCTCAAGTTAAGAACTTGTCCCTTCGTCAACGCTGTCACGATATGGAGATGAGTTTGGCTGCACGAAGCGCCGCTCAACCAGTTGATCAAGTCAGGTCTAATGCTCCGCCTCCTCCGGCTGTTTCAGCGCAATTGCTATCCATGATGGAAGTCTTGCAAAATCTTTCGGCTCGTATGTCAGCGGTTGAAGATGTTCAAGAGATCATGTCGACCAATTTCAGAGCCATAATAGCGCGGCAGTGTCTTTTCCGTTTCCACCTTCTGGTCTTGCTCCAAGACCTCGTTTTTTTCCAGCACTTGCCAGATCAGGGGGTCCAGGGTTTCCATCAGAAGATGGCGGAGATGGTTTTGACGACGACGATGAAGAATTAGTTCGAGATCGCATGCCCCAAAGCTTTACCAGTCACAGGGATCTAGTTGAGAGGGACATTGTGGATGCTCGTTCGCTTCGGTATGCCACATTAGGTCCGGTTCCTTCCAGTGCTTCGGATTTCAGAGCTTGGAAAAACCAGTTGTTGCTGATCATGGCAAAGTTGGATATCAGCGATAGGGATTACTTAGCGCATTGGCCTTCCAAAGCTTATGAGGTGAATTTCGATGAAGTAATCAAGCATGATTCTGGTTGTGTTCCGCGTTTAGATCGTTGGTTGGCAGCTGAAATTTCAGAAGGTTGTGAAAATGTGCCTGAGTTGCAGTTCAAGATCATGGGGTACATTGAAGGATGCACTCGAATTGGAAACCCTTCCAGGGGCAGATACTTGTTGTACATTGTTTCCAGGCATTTTGACATCGATCGCACTCGTGGTTCGTTGCTTACTTCGCAATCGATCTTTCAAATTTGCAAGAGTTTTCAGGTCGTGTCCTTCGCACTTTGAATAGTGTGCCGCAGGAAGATTGGCCGTCTCAGCGCGTGATGGGTGAGTGGTTGTTTCATCGGTTGAGGCAAGCTCGCAAGTTGGAAAGGACCATTGATGAGATCAAGAGAAGCGATGCTCAGTCGCCACTCCGTGATTTTGATCATCTTTGGAATAGGTTGCAGGAACACTTGCTTGAGGAAAGAGAGGACATCAATGCGCAATCAATTGAAAACTTGTTGGAGTCCAGCTTGCCAAAGAAATCGCAGCCCGACAAGCCCACCAGTGCGCCTGCTGCCATCGCTCTGTCGTCTGAATCGAAGACCTCCCCAAAAGGTAAAGCCAAGGGAAAGGGAAAAGCAATGACAGCAGAGCAAAAGGCCAAAACAGCGTGCATCTTCTATAGGATGCCTGCCGGATGCGTCCATGGAGAGAAATACCAGTATCTCCATGAGCCTGCTCCCTCACCTTCCTGAGGATCAGGGGGGTTTCATCCATCCAATTGTCAGTAAATCCGATGAAGCTTGTGCTGTGCCGAGCTTAGTTGGATAGGGTCGTTGTGGTTTGCCGATTCTCCTGGCTGCTTTTGGATTTTCGCGTGGAAGGCGTTCAGCTTCTGGTTTTTCAGTGTCTTGTTTCTTCCAATTGCCGGCCGATCCAATGAAGTTTGTGCTGTGCCGAGCCTAGTTGGATTGGAGTTTTGTGCTTTGCCGATCCTCTTTGCCGCTTTTGGATTTTTACCTGTCTCGTTTGTCATCGTCTCATTCCAACATTTCGTCAAGGCCTCAGTGGTTGCATGGTCTTTAGACTTTATCTGCTAAGCAGCTTTCATCAAGTGCGTGCTTGTCGTTCTTCCGCTCTCGCACTCGTCAGTTTCAGCGTTAAGTCAATCCTATGGATTTCAATCATGGAGGCAATTCATGGACTTCATTGTCTTCAAACTCGTTGATCCTGCTAAGCATTCAACGATTTAGGCTAAGCCTGTAAGGTTAAATCTGTCAATTTTGTCAGTTCAATGGGCTTGTGCTTTGCCATCCTCCATTGGACTTGAGCGCATGATGTGCTAAGCTGTCATTCGCCGTTAGTTCTCAGGTGTCAACCTTTTGCCATTTGTCACCACCCGGGTGTGGCAAGTCGCTGTAAGCACAGCATGGATGTGACTAAGTCTCATCTGTGAACTTTTCATCCATTGGATTTTGGTGAGTCATTTCTTGTGGATGTGTCATTGGACTCTCATTGTCTTATCTTCGAGTCTTGTATTCGTGCCCAATGGAGGTTGGCTGCGACAGCGCCGCCCCTGCATCCGCGCATCGGTAATTCATACTTGCACGGCATCCGTTTAGGATCGCGTAAGGTATTCGTCAGGTTGCCTTAATCCTTTTCCCGCATAATGGTGATTGGCTGCTCCGGCGCCGCGCCAACATTCGGTTGGACTTCAAGCATCGGTAATTTATTGCATGGTGCAGTAGTGCTTGGAATTGTCAGGCATGGTAGGTTTTTCAATGAAATCAATTCATATCTTGCCTGGAATCCGTCTTAAGACCTGTCAACTTTGCTTTCGTTTATGCGAGGGTTCATGGAAGCCTGTAGGGCCCTAGGTGACCATGTGTACAGAATCCTTAGGGACCTTTGACCACTGTACAGTTCATGGTTAGGGGGGACTTGAATACTGTGGAGTAAATCATACCCACTTATTCATTTATAAACCTTTCCTTTCCGGTCAAGGTCCAATAGTCCATCTTATTTACTTTTGGCTCAAGCATGACGAAAACAGGTTTCAGCCGCTGCCCCTTGGTGCCGCTGTCTTTGTTTGACTTTTCTGTTGTTTTTGGGGTGTTGTTACTCAAATCAATTGTTATCATTATCATTTTCATTATCATTATTATTATCATTACCGTTATCATTATCATTTTCATTTTCATTATCATTATCGTTATCATTATCATTTTTATTATCATTATTTTTATCATTACTTATTATTACTATTTTTTTCTTATTCTTATTCTTATTCTTATTCTTGTTCTTATTGCTATTGTTTCTAGTAGCGTTATTTTTACTAAACTTATTAGTAAATGTTTGCGTGACCTGCACATTGATTTCGTACAATCCCAGGGTTTCATCTAGGACATTGCACCATTTTTTTTTCTCCCCAGGACGATTGTTTTGACCGCAAACAAATGTAGCATTGAAAAAATATATGCTGTTGTATGGAATATATGCTGCGAAATGCCCGCTTCCAGAATTTTGTTTGCCAGCAGCATTGCCCGCAACCACGTGTCATGAAGTGCACATGGTTGCACATTACCACGATTTTACACATTGTTTCGGAAATGAATGTAGCAGCAAAAACAGGTTGATTTTATTTCCATTCGGACACGGTTGTGGAATGGAAACTATGGTGGTGGCCGTTTTTTGTTGCAGGAACGAGTCGCTGCACATGTGAGAAATTATCGGTCGGCGGCGGCATGGGGATCATGAACGTTTTTTTGGTGAAAACGAACACAAAAAATCGATTTGTCATGTGAATTAAGGCCAGGGCCTGTCAGAGTGTTTTTTTTCCCATCATTTCAGGCACCTTGCATCCACACCTATGCGATTACGACCAATTGGCTCCACCGATGTCAGCAGCATCTGAAAATTTGGAATGCAACGTGATGAGGACAGGCATTTTTCGCCAGCTGGCAAAACAATAGGGTGACACCACAGACAGTAAATCAGAATGGTAGCAACTGTTGATGGCGGAATTTTATTTCAAGCATGGTGAGGCAATGCAACGTGCTTGTGTTTGAAACGAACCGAAGACAAGAACACATATACAATCCACTTCTAAAGAACATAGAGGGGCTGAGCCGACGCCGCCTGCGTGTGGCGACCATGATCAGTGAATGGCGGTCAGCGAACTTCATGGAGTTGGGCGCTCAGAGAACCTGGTGTGTGATTAATGACTGGATGCGGACGCGTTCCTACCAATGGACTGGTTGACATTATGACCGATAAAAAATGAAGGAATCACTTTTTAAAATTCCGTTTTGTTTTCTTCGTTTCTGTCATCGTGCTTCTCTGCCTTCTGTTTTTCTGTTTTTTTCCTCCTTGTTTGCCTTTTTGTTTCTCCACGTTTCTGTTTTTCCGCGTTTATGATGCAACTGCGCCTTCCCGCCAATGCCCTCCTTTCCTGCTGTATGTTTGCGTTTGCCCAAGAAAATGGCAAAACCACTGGTTGAACACACTGTCTGTACTTGTTTGCATTTTTTCGATGGTGAATGTAAAATTCCAACCAAACCAACCGTCAATTCCAAAGCCAATTTAAACCAATTCCGAACCATTGTTCCATGCACCTCAAACCATCCCCAAACCCTTCGTCAATCCCAAGTAATATGCAGCAACTTATACACTGTATAAAATTTAAACGATCCTTGAATAAATCCTTGACCGAAACCAACTGGGTTTTAAACCACGGGTAAATGATCCCTAAACCAACCCTAAATAAATTTTAGGCCGACCCAAAATTGCATAGATACTAGACAGATCTTAAGCAACCTCGGAAAAAAAAAACAACCCCAAATAAAATCTTGAACCAACCCCAAATAGATTTTAAGCAACCCCTACAAAAACCCCAACGTGAACTAACCACCAAGCAAACCCTAAAGACACCTTCAATTCCAAAACGTCGCAAAATACCATGCAACATGAACAGTTCGAGCATCAAAATGTTGCGAATGTCATGGCAAATGAAAGTCTGGCTCCACAATGTTGCAAATACCGTCGAAAAGGTGGTTTCCAGATCCAAAACGATGCTAATAGCAGGAAGCGCGGGCAAACAAATCCGAACCCTTTGTGGCATGGCGGAGGAAATGTTATGGTGCAAATTTCAATGGCAGGTGGCACTGCGGGGCTAGGTGCAAGTACAAGTTCGACTAGCAAGGTTGATGTTTTGCAACTTGAAATTCGACATGAAAACGTTTCATGTCCCATGCGTAGTTTGGTTTTCACTAGCTTGTGTCAGCAGTGGGCCTTGCAGTGAGGCCTGTGTGGTAGCTTCTACTTTGAGCAGCCACCAAGTTGAAGTTGAGCCTGGTTTTCATCACTTGAGCATAGCAATGCCACTTGACACTGCGATGATTGAAATCATTGTTGTGCGCTTAGAACTTTCAAAATTGGTGCAAGTAGGTTTGGGTCAAATTGAAACCGTTGAACATTCTTGATTGACCGAAACCAACTGCTTGAACTCGAGCTGCCTAACTGCCACTCATGAGAGGAACAAATTTGATGAAGTGCTCTTGCGCCTCGATTAGCGCGAGGCTCTTGTTGCAAAAAAACATATCGAGTAGTTCAAAGATGGCTTGAGTTTGTCGTGCATGTGTCGGGGCTGCGCTCGTGTTGGAACAAGGATGAAGTATACTCCAAGTCCAGCTGCGTTTTGCTGGAGAAGTTTGCTGTGATATGTCATGTCTGAGTGCCATCCTCCTTGTTGACCGAAATTTTGCCGGATGGTCTTAGTGAAACACGTTTTTTTTGTTTTCAACCCTTTGGTGAGGGGCGCGTTCTGAAGCACAGCAGGGTTGGAAAAGTCTATGCAGGTCCGTCATTTAATGACTTTAAAGAGAACTGGCCCGAAAAAGGGTGATCGTCCTGCTTTGAGGATGGCGCTTCATGTTTCAAATTGGACAGGCCAAGTCCAGGGTGTGCCATTCGATGTGAGCAGACAGCGGTTCATTTTTCTCAACATCGCGGACGAGTGTCCGTCTTACTGAACACACACATTGGCTGACTCTCTCACAACCCAACGTGGTTGGCGCTTTTGGTTGTTCGTTTTCATTGACGATGGAACATTCAACGCGAAAGGGCAGGAGGATGACCGAGATAATGTCATCAGAGGACAAGACCTTGTGACCTTCAGTGGCAAAAACTCTGCTGAACACTGCCTTCTCATGTGGCAGTCGAGATGTAGCTGTTGGATAATGTTTGATAGAGGATCTTTTTTCGTGACGGGTTGTTGAAGAAACGGCAGGCCGCTCTGGCTGTGCAGTCGCAATGCACGCTTTGCCGAGACCAATTCCATGTTGCCAGACTTGGGCAATGTTGTTTCTGCATTTTGCATATTGTTTGGTGACCTGTCACTTGCGAGTGATTTGCTGCATTTTGAATACTGACACAGGGATTCCTCTTAGAATGCCTTGCCATTCTACGCAAAGCATTGTAGAACCATGGTTTGGTTTCATGAGGGCGACGTTCTGAAGAAGAGCAAGGTTGGAAAACATGTGATGGATTCGCGCGGACATGAGTCTCAGGTTCCAATGCACGGCTAAAATGCAGTGCAGTTGGGCCGGAAAGTGGACACTCACAAAGGTCGACACAGATCGTTACTGGTGCGAACTGGCCTAGTGGAGGTCCAATTGAGCAAGATCGTGTTGATACTCCGAAGAGTACCGGCACTTGCATAAACGATCAATCCATTCTGTGGTGGGTGGATTCGGAATCGACCCAGATTCAAACCTCTCACAAAAACAACACCGCAATCAAGATTTCTGTAGCCCTTTTTGGCGTTCACGACTTGTGTTGTCCAAGACAACCCCTCTGGGCGAGGGCCCGTGGGATGGTGGAGCCAGCTGTGGCCATTTTTTCCCTGTCCTCACAGCAATAGCTGTTTGGCGTTTCAGGAGGTTCAATTTGTTTCTCCTGTTCAATCCATCGTTTTAGAACCCATTTTCGAACCTATTTTATGCAGTCTTGCTTCTCACCATGGGAGAGATTGCAAGTAAAACACCTCATCAAGCCTCTTAAAAAAAGTACGCACAAAACGAATCCGCGCTGCCATTGTCACCTGCCCATGTTGAGCCGGTAAAATTGTGCTAGGCAACGACCACACTGTACTACCACGGAAGGAGATCTCAAACGGGTGAGAAAAACCTAAAACATGCAACATGACTGTCAGTTCCAGCCATGACAAACAAACAGCGCCATCTGCCTTTTCACGCTCCTCACTCAGTACTTGGAGAAGTGCGCTGGAGACTTCCAAAGGGAACATCTGAGCCGTAGGAGCTTCAAGCCATTTCTGTTGCCAACAAAGCGGCAACCCATCCAACCAATCATCCGCATCTTGCCAAGGGCGGTCAGGAGCAGACACTGGTTCATCTGGTGGTTCTTCAGGGCCGTTCGGTCCTTGAATTGTTGCCCACGCTTTGGCCACGTCTAAGTGCAAGTTCCTGAAAGCGTCCACCTGCCGTTCACTGCAGAAGTGATGAGCTCGATGCCATGTGATGGATTCGAAAATGTCAAGTCTATGCAGGTGCGTCATTTAATGAGTTTAAAGAGAACTGGCCCGAAAAAGGGTGATCGTCCTGCTTTGAGGATGGCGCTTCATGTTTTAAATTGGACAGGCCAAGTCCAGGGTGTGCCATTCGATGTGAGCAGACAGCGGTTCTTCTGGCTTGATGACGGCCCTCTCATCCCCCCGGGAAATAGCTGTATAAAATCAAGGGGGTTGAGCTCCAAAAACAGGCTCATTTTATACAGGGGTTTCCCTCTGTGGTTGGGCTTCACTGGGGAGGGTTGTGATTCTATAGAGGTCTCAGGGTGTCAAACTCGAGCTTGGAGGTCTACGTTTTATATTAAGGCTAGCTTGGTGCATATGGTGTTGTTATTTTTTATTTTTATATTGATTTCCATTTTATGCTAGACTCGAGCCAAGGCTTGGGGTTCAATCTTTGTACCATGCCAAAATGCACCCTAAAAATCAAGCCCTTGTTCCGATTTTTCCACTGTGAGGCTTGGGGGTCTTGATTATGTAGCCAACCCAGCCTACCCAGTGAAGAATGTCGACCCTTTTTTTACTTAACATTTCACACAAACTGAACCTTGGAGGCCTCGATTGTGTACAGTTGAATTCTTCTTGGGGGTCCTGATTATATATAGAAAAAAAAATGTTTTTCTTGGGGGTCCTGATTTTGTACCTATAGAATCAGACACCTCAACCCTTTAGGTGTCTGAATTTCCCAAGAGGATGCCCTCTCCATGTTCATGGTGACCCTTTCACACAAAGGACAAGGGAGGAAGGGAGGAAGCACCGCGGGTTGCTGAAAGAACATTACGTGCCTATGGCGTGTTTTCTACAGCACTCTGGAATAAAATGATGGGGTTCCTATCAAAAAAAGATCATACTTTTTCTCAACATCGCGGACGGGTGTCCGTTTTGCTGAACACACACATTGGCTGACTCTCTCACAACCCAAAGTTGAAAGGATGCCGTCATGAGCCTCGCTAATCTAATCTGATGTTGGAACAAAGCTTTGGTTGAAAAGATTGGCCTTGCCTTAGTGGGCGGTGCTCCAACTCTGGTCATTTTTAGGGCCCCGTGTTTTGGGATGAACTGCAGCATGAACCGCAAACCTTGTGGGTGCATTGGGAAGAGCCGTCAAACTGGTGATGGTCGAAATCAATTCTCGCATTTTTTCCATGATTTGAGCAGTTCGTTTAGTCAAAGCAACTGCTGTCATGACCCAGAATTCTCAGATACAGTTGCTGCATCGCAGGTGGCTGGATTCTTCCAGTGTGACTGGCAGTGATGAGTCATACACAGGATTCAGCAGATGCTAAGGGGTTATGACTGTCCAACCGCCAATCATAGTTTGTTTCTGCCAGCAATCTTCAAATCATTTGATTTCACGGGCATGCGACCAGGCACGAAGTGGGTATATAATATCCGGGAAAGGAACTCTTCCTCACCAAAATTTAGCTCTTACAACTTGATGGCTGCTAATAGCCTAATGCCCCTGTGGAAACTCCAGAATGCGTCGCGTAACATGTTGGTTGAGGCAATATGACCCGCTTCACGCTCTCTTAGCAAAACTTCTCTTCGCCAAGCGATCCCCCTAAGTTATCGCGTGCAAAATATTGTGTGTGTGTGAGCTGTTTCCAAGTCAGAAAGGGCATTGGTCCTTCCAAGTGAGCCAAGAATCCATGGGGTTATTCGACTGTGATCATGCTTCCGCACATCCATTCAATTATATTTGTCTGGCTGAGATTTGACCTGGGGAGAGGGCCTTCACGAACTTTGCACGGGGAGGGTGGGGCAATTTGGGCCCTTTTCCGGGCAGGTGAATTGTGGCCTTTGACTGGGAGTGGCAGGAAGCTTGAGGACTGTCGAAGGCATTTGGCATTTCAAGTCGTGAGCTTGCAAGATCATTTCCAGCCTTGGCCGGATGGTAATCGCAAAGACCGCCATCCACTTTTGCCTGCCGCTACTGTGCTTCAGCTGGCAGGTTTGCTTCTAGGGTGAACAGTGAAGCTGCCTGCTCCATGATGGCATGTGATAGGGTGGCACCCTCTAGATGGTAGCCTTTTGGGGCAGTTCGGCTGGGAGATTTGATGGGTTTGACATAGTGTGATTAGCCAGTTCGGACTAGACTTTGACCGACAAAGTTGAATACCTTGAATACCTTGAGGCAAGCTGTGCCAAGGCTGAAGCTAAAGCGAGGCCGATGTCGTCCAGCAAGATGGTTGAGCCAGGCGACTTGACGCCACAGTGGCAGCACCTTGACCCACCTGCCTGCCCTTGCTGAGCTGCCTGCTGTGACGGGAGACTACAATGACTACAATGACTACAATGACTACAATGACTACAATGACTACATGACCTCTGACAGACTGTAGACAGGCTTTCGAGGCCTTTGTCAATTCGTGAATCATGGCCAATGTATTGCCTCGCCACGGCACACAGGCGGAAACTGAAAAAACAAATTACATTCAGCTTACCTTGCTAGAGGGTTGAAAAGGAAATTCTTCCCCGTGGCAACGTAGTGAAACTGTGTCACATACTTGTTCATGCTAGTGCCAAACCTTCACCAAGTCATAGGACCATGAATGACATCTAAGGCAAGGTGCTTTTGATATAGGAAGCTGTGTCTGGAAGTGAAGCATGCTGTTGGTTCACGGGCCCAATGAATGGATCAAGGCCTGTTGGACGTCAAAGTTTATTGGTGTTTGTAAGCCAACTTTCTTGCAATGTTTGAGAGATGTTTTCCGGAATTGTAGCCTCCCAGACTGGACAGGGCCAGCTCAGACTGCGCGGGGTCAGCATGTGCCGCAGTAGTTGGGCCTGTGGCAAGATGGTGCTTCAGAGTGGAATAAGCGATGATGACATGGGAATGTACCCTGCAGGAAGGGCAGCAATTCAGCGCCGCGTTCTCGACAACCAATGTTCTGCAGGCTCGCTTTAAGCCTGCAAGTTGGCACAGCAATTGAAATTCGAGTGCGCAACTGAGTGTACCAAACTGAGTCCACACTGCACTGGTATTACATTCACGTCCTCCGACGTCAGCTTTGGTGAATGGCGCCAAGTCATGGCCAGAATCCCGCTGAATTCAGCTGGAAGACCTCTTAATAATAATAACGATTTAATTCGACGTCACGACGTCACCCCGAATTAACGAGGCAGAATTTTGAAATTAAGGGGATATATGTACATAAAGTGTCTAACACTCTGCCTTTACCCGATCCTGCTTGCTCGGGAACCGCATTGTTGACAACGAGCTCTTGGTTGAGGCGCGACCGGGTGAGAGAGAGAGGGGAGAGACGAAAAGGATGTTGGAAAAAGAGTTGAAAGTGCTTGGGCTTGCTGAAAGGGTAGTGAAAAGAATCGCATGCACACTACAATGCGTTTCCGCATGGCTTTCTGGTTTCCTATTCCCTATCTTGGGAGGGGACGGTGGGAAACCGCAAAGGAGCAGTTCCGTGTTGTGCTGGCCCTTCCTTGCCCTTGCCGTTGCCGGAATCCAGGATAGCTGTTCCGGCTACGCTTGTTTCCGGCCTTGGTTGCTTGCGGCGGGGCCGCCGCGCAGGCCAAACGCAAAAACGCGCGTAGATCGACGATTTACGCGCGATTTTGCGGCTCTGTCGTGGCCGGAATCCTGGATAGCTGTTCCGGCTACGCTGGTTTCCGGCCTTGCATGGTTGCTTGCAGCGGCGCCGCGGTGCCAGGGAAACGGAAAAACGCGCGTACATCGACAATCTACGCGCGATTTTTTGCGTTATACCGGGGTTTTGGCTGCGCTGGGCTCTGTCGTGGCCGGAGTCCGGGATAGCTGTTCCGGCTACGCTGGTTTTTGGCCTTGGTTGCTTGCAGCGGCGCCGCTGCGCCAGGGAAACGCAAAAACGCGCGGTGGATCTACGCGCGGTTTTGCGTTATACCGGGCTTTTGGCCGCGCTGGGCTCTGTCGTGGCCGGAATCCGGGATAGCTGTTCCGGCTACGCTGGTTTTTGGCCTTGTTTGCTTGCATCGGCGCCGCGGCGCCAGGGAAATGCAAAAACGCGCGTAGATCAACGATCTACGCGCGATTTTGCGTTATACCGGGGTTTTGGCGGTGCTGGGCTCTGTCCGTGGCCGGAATTAGGCATAGCTGTTCCGGCTACGCTGGTTTCCGGCCTTGGTGAGTTCGTTTCCTCAGCAGACATCCTTCCTAAACACATCGTTCGGTCTTCTTTGAAGTTTTAAACAGAGGGATTTGGAGATACATTATTTTGAGACAACCCCACCTGATCTCTACCCAGATACTGTATATCTAGAAATATATTTATTTATTTGTGGATTAAAGCACCGAAAATGGGATCATGATATTGACGGATAGAAGATTTATGTGCATACTACTTGGGCATATGTAATATAGATTCATAAATCTTGTTTATATTTACAGAATCAAAAATGTATTGTCCACCCAACAAACACCGACCCTCAAAACCGCCCATCCATTTTATGTCATTAGTTAAGAAATCCGTATGTGTGCTGCCAGGCAAAGCGTGTTCAACGACCTCAACCTGGGCAACGACGTCACACTAATTTCGTTTTTCAGACTTTATTTTGAATTATTAAAAATAAGGTACGACCTAAGAAATATTGTAAATTGGTCATTTTTTCCCTTTTATGTGGGGATTGGTTCAGGTGCAAGGCTCTTCAGAATTGATGACCATTAACGAACCGCATGTCGACCTGCGCAAAGTGTAGTAACTTCAAGAAAGACAGCAAAAAAATGCTCTGAATGGAGCGCGAATGTGCGTGAATTGGATTACCTAGCGTTTGTAGTGTCCTCCAATCAAGACTGATCAAATGTGCTGCTTCATTGACACCACTAAAGCATTGCATGCATGATGACGCGAGGGCATAAGGGTTGCGGAAGGCAAGACTTGGGGATTGTGATGTCTTTAGATTAGACTTGAACGGATTGATATATAGATGTCCTTATCCCACTGATGATTGGTTGACTAAGAGAGGGCTCTGGAGTAAAATTTCACAAAAGGCGTGACAGTCGTTACAGTCGTGACATCTTCCAGATGTGATGTGCATTTGCCTGGCTTGCCAGGTCGGGGTGACGCCGTGAAACGGCGAAGCAGGGCGGTGTGTAAGTGGACCAAGTGGACCAAGTGGACCAAGTCGACCGAGTCGTCGACTCAGATGCAGCCAGAACTTCTGTTTCTGCAGGACACTGATGGTCTGATAGTACAACTGGAATTGGCATGACTGACGTCGCAGAATTGTGCACAATAACATACAAAGAAAGCAGACTTGTTGATGTCTTGCCTACACAGGGGCTGATGTACCTTGCCAGTTTGAGCACGATAAGACCGCGACGATTGCAAACAGTACAAGCATTGTTTGCAAGGTGAACCGTTTCTCACTGTTGAAAGATGCCATCCGGCATTCTCCAAGCACGAAATGCAGGGCGTCCTTTTCTGCAATGGAATCACGGGGCTCATGGGAGCGTTTCTGGCTGGATGTGCTAGTGTTGTGACGTTTCAATTCCCTGCTTGCGGCTCTTCAGTTCGCGCATTTTGCAAGTGGCAGTTCCAAGTCCCCCTGGTTTGGCTTGTGAAAAGTCTGTGTCCGACCCATACGTTCATCAGGACAAGTGCTGCCCAATCTTTGCAACCTCTTTAGGGGGCTAAAATCTCGACTGATTTTCATTGTTCCTGCATACCTTGCACAGGGCGCAGTTTGCCATATGTTTGCATGGACGCTAGTGTTCTCCGAGCTTTGTTCTATTCAACCTTGTTCATGAAAATGAAACACAATTTCTCACCGCTTGTCTTGGGATGGCAAAGCGGACATCCAGGAGGGGCACCGGACCAGTAGATTTTAAGCGGTTTGGAGTCCAGGGATGTCCAGGGGCCCCAGAAAACCAAAGGAACAAGATATAATTGATTTGAAAAACATGACGAGTTTGCGTTTTGTCCTTTTTTCCCACTGATTTTCTCCTCGCAAAGCATTGACAATTGGCGCCGCGCATGGCATTGCAAAGAAAGGTGTCCGCATGCTGATTCAAACAACCGGGTTCGTGCTGGCAGGATTTTTTTCCTGACCCTGTGCCCGAAAAATTTGTCCCTCTACGAAATTTATTCAGCCCCAACTTTGGTATTTTCAAAGTTCAGGGTGGTTGTCCCATTGAAAAATATTCAGCGACACTGGGGTTGCAACCAGAGAAAAGTGTGGAGTAAGACACATTGTCTTACAGACCTTGGACCAGGAACTTTATCCCACTGCTGATGTTTCCGCCAGGCTTGATGTAAAATCAAATCTTCAGCCAAAGCACGTTTTTGTTTCCACCAGCAAACGCAATAGAATTGCTGAAGGTTGCTTGTTCCGCAACAAAGTGTTTTCCACACCAACATCTACTTCATAACTGAAAGATAAACAGGACCTTGGCCACTGGAACTTTATCCAGAGATGTTTGCCCCCATGGTCCCAAAATTGATTCTGGAGATTTTTTGTGTACCATGTACGCCTGGGGGTTGTGCCCTTTTTTGGGACTTCATGTCTGCAGATTTGGATTGCTCGGAAAGCTGCTTGGAAACTGTCCGACCTCAAGCCCACAAAGTGCCTTCAGCTTGCCATGCGACAGGTTTAAGTGGTTTGAGCGATGGTGCCATTCTTACAGGTGCTCCAAAGTGCGAAGCAATGCTGGAGCCTGCAAAGAAAGGTGTCCGCATGCTGATTCAAACAACCGGGTTCGTGCTGGCAGGATTTTTTTTCTGACCCTGTGCCCGAAAAATTTATCCCTCTACGAAATTCATTCAGCCCCAACTTTGGTATTTTCAAAGTTCAGGGTGGTTGTCCCATTGAAAAATATTCAGCGACACTGAGGTTGCAACCAGAGAAAAGTGTGGAGTAAGACACATTGTCTTACAGACCTTGGACCAGGAACTTTATCCCACTGCTGATGTTTCCGCCAGGCTTGATGTAAAATCAAATCTTCAGCCAAAGCACGTTTTTGTTTCCACCAGCAAACGCAATAGAATTGCTGAAGGTTGCTTGTTCCGCAACAAAGTGTTTTCCACACCAACATCTACTTCATAACTGAAAGATAAACAGGACCTTGGCCACTGGAACTTTATCCAGAGATGTTTGCCCCCATGGTCCCAAAATTGATTCTGGATATTTTTTGTGTACCATGTACGCCTGGGGGTTGTGCCCTTTTTTGGGACTTCATGTCTGCAGATTTGGATTGCTCGGAAAGCTGCTTGGAAACTGTCCGACCTCAAGCCCACAAAGTGCCTTCAGCTTGCCATGCGACAGGTTTAAGTGGTTTGAGCGATGGTGCCATTCTTACAGGTGCTCCAAAGTGCGAAGCAATGCTGGAGCCTGCTCCAAGAAATGACAAGTTATGTTTAGACATCCTCAGTTCTGGTGCTTGCGCCAGACTAAATTATTTAAACTTCAGAGTGGAAGAGCCAGATGGCAATGCAGCAATAGATTCCATAAAATTCACTCTGCTCTACTAAGATGAAAGATGGGCAGTTTATTTTGACGCACCGTTGGCCAAAAACCTGCGTAGCCACTGCTGGACCATTGTGCTTTTTGAAGTGTAAGGCAGTGCCGGAGCCCGTGGAGAGAAATGACCGCAGAGCCATGAATGCAGAAAGAGAGAGAGAGCCATAGCCATAGCCAAAAGAGTCCGCACTAAATTGCCGACTTGGACTCGTTTGGCAGGTTGGTTCAGGCATCATCATTGTCCAAGAATGAAGTTGCCAGCAACTCCGGTCAGGAGAGTAGATTTACAAGGGTTTGACAAAGAGCTGTTTGACATCGAGAGCTCAAGATCATCCTCAAACTCCAAAAAAAGAGTAAAGTCTTTAAATTTCACATGAAGGGGTGAAAATAATCAGGGGCTCATTCTTGGACCGGTTTGAAGCTGACGTAGCATCTTTGCTCGAAGTCTTCCGTGGAAGGTACATGCCCTGCATGACTTGACTGGCTTTCAGCGGCTTCCAGAACCTGATGGACGCACAAGGTAAGAGTCTGTTGATGTCTGGTAACATGGTCGAGACCGGCACAGCCGATTGCTGATGGCATGCTGCAATGATCCCAGCATGCACATGGGGGGATAGTTTTTCAGGATCAAAGTCAGAGTCGCTAACAGCGCAAACGTGTAGCGTATTAAGGGCTTGCCTCCAATTGGCAGAATTGGTGCAAGGGGAAACTTACAGGAATCTCATCGTCATCATCCTGCCACACCAATATTTGATGGTAACCAATATCATGAACAGCCATACACAGCAAGGAAAGGTTTCCCTTTAATACGTTAGCATGTGCACTTTCTGTTTCTTGGCCATGGCCCCGAACGATAGCCCATGATAGCCCGAACGATAACCGAACGAGAACCAAAAATACAATTCTACAGAGACCGGTTTCAAGATGAATGTTGTGAATGGACATTCCACATAGAATGTGGCTGCGATGCGCGGATGTGAAAGACACATTAGGTAATCCGGAGGTTCTTTTCACGCTGTAATTTCCACAAGCAGATGCAAGAACAAAGTGCCTGAGAGATGTTTTCCACCTTCATTCGAGCTGCTGCAAAAAAGTGCAAAACCATACTGTCAGTGAGATGCGCCCGCCCCATGAGCACGCAGCAGTCACAGCCCATCCACAGCCCCTACGGTCCTAAGGAGCTTCCACAGTGCAAGTGCAACGCAAGGGTGCAAAACCCTTACCAAGACAGATGCTAGAAACATTGACAAACAGCAGCACAAAACTCTGAAATAAGTATGCCCCAATGCCACCACTCTTCCAAAGATGTTGAATATTTGCATGGCATTTCCAGATGTTCCGCACCTATTTCTGAACAGGTGGGAGGTAACCCCTGCACGATTAAGAGCACGCAAGCCACAGCCGCGGCCATTCCTTTAGGAGCCTTTCCTTTCGAAAGGCCTCCAGGTGTTTGGCGGTGGTCACGAACGAAGATTAACAGCGCTGGTTGCTGGATGGCCGCAAGCGATGCCACTTTCATGACATCCGCCATATTGCTAGCTATGATCTATGAAAGCCACCCACACACGCAAGAAGATAAATATCTCATTGTGAGTTCAGCAGTGCAGAGGTTTTTTTCCGTAAATCCAACATCGGACACGACCGATAACCCACTTAAAACCATATCAATTTCCAAGAAACCGTCCCACATCAGAATTACACGATCCAAACGAGAGTATTCAAAAAATTCATTAGGTTTTTGACATCCATTCATCCAATCTTTGAGTGCACACACACAGGAAACACAACAGCACAATCTTGGGAAGTGGGTGCTATGCCTGCACGCCCCTGTGAAGTTAACAGATTACTTGTAAGAGACTTCTAGGGGTTCCATTCCCGTAGTCTAATGCTCTGCTATTTCGCCCTTTTCGACTTGGAAATGCGGTGCTCTATGTTGCGGTTTGGCTGCTCGAAACGGATGTCGACATTGTCAAAAGATCTGTTGGTGGGAAATTGGTCACAAATTTTAAAACCGTCTTGCCGCTTCGTTTGAACATGTCTGAACACGCTTTGAGATCCCTACCCTCTTAAAAATGAAATTTGAGGGGGGAGCCATACTGAAATTTAATTTAAAAATTCCATTTCCATATCATTGGCAAGCAGATGAAAATCAAATACTTGCGCTTAGCTCCGGAGGAGCTAAGCACATGTCAGACTGAAGCAGCACATGTGCAGGGGTGGCATCCCTCCAAAAATTGCGCTGCCATCATCATACGTGTGCTCTCCTCCGGAGATAATGCGCCACTACAGACCGAGAGGAACTGTTGCTTTCCTCCCATTGAAATCCACACAACCAAATCCAGAAGTGTTGGGCCAAGTGCTCCCGCTGGATGGTGCTTCGACCCTAGGTGCTCAATGTTGCAATTGTCCCTGTCTACATCATCTTAGGTTTTTGACATCCATTCATCCAATCTTTGAATGCACACACACAGGAAACACAACAGCACAATCTTGGGAAGTGGGTGCTATGCCTGCACGCCCCTGTGAAGTTAACAGATTACTTGTAAGAGACTTCTAGGGGTTCCATTCCCGTAGTCTAATGCTCTGCTATTTCGCCCTTTTCGACTTGGAAATGCGGTGCTCTATGTTGCGGTTTGGCTGCTCGAAACGGATGTCGACATTGTCAAAAGATCTGTTAGTGGGAAATTGGTCACAAATTTTAAAACCGTCTTGCCGCTTCGTTTGAACATGTCTGAATACGCTTTGAGATCCCTACCCTCTTAAAAATGAAATTTGAGGGGGGAGCCATACTGAAATTTAATTTAAAAATTCCATTTCCATATCATTGGCAAGCAGATGAAAATCAAATACTTGCGCTTAGCTCCGGAGGAGCTAAGCACATGTCAGACTGAAGCAGCACATGTGCAGGGGTGGCATCCCTCCAAAAATTGCGCTGCCATCATCATACGTGTGCTCTCCTCCGGAGATAATGCGCCACTACAGACCGAGAGGAACTGTTGCTTTCCTCCCATTGAAATCCACACAACCAAATCCAGAAGTGTTGGGCCAAGTGCTCCCGCTGGATGGTGCTTCGACCCTAGGTGCTCAATGTTGCGATTGTGATTGCCATGTTTGCGTTGGAACAGGCGGCAATTGTCCCTGTCTACATCATCTTAGGTTTTTGACATCCATTCATCCAATCTTTGAGTGCACACACACAGGAAACACAACAGCACAATCTTGGGAAGTGGGTGCTATGCCTGCACGCCCCTGTGAAGTTAACAGATTACTTGTAAGAGACTTCTAGGGGTTCCATTCCCGTAGTCTAATGCTCTGCTATTTCGCCCTTTTCGACTTGGAAATGCGGTGCTCTATGTTGCGGTTTGGCTGCTCGAAACGGATGTCGACATTGTCAAAAGATCTGTTGGTGGGAAATTGGTCACAAATTTTAAAACCGTCTTGCCGCTTCGTTTGAACATGTCTGAATACGCTTTGAGATCCCTACCCTCTTAAAAATGAAATTTGAGGGGGGAGCCATACTGAAATTTAATTTTAAAATTCCATTTCCATATCATTGGCAAGCAGATGAAAATCAAATACTTGCGCTTAGCTCCGGAGGAGCTAAGCACATGTCAGACTGAAGCAGCACATGTGCAGGGGTGGCATCCCTCCAAAAATTGCGCTGCCATCATCATACGTGTGCTCTCCTCCGGAGATAATGCGCCACTACAGACCGAGAGGAACTGTTGCTTTCCTCCCATTGAAATCCACACAACCAAATCCAGAAGTGTTGGGCCAAGTGCTCCCGCTGGATGGTGCTTCGACCCTAGGTGCTCAATGTTGCGATTGTGATTGCCATGTTTGCGTTGGAACAGGCGGCAATTGTCCCTGTCTACATCATCTTGAGATCCACCTAGCCAAATATCGCGGAGCTAGACAAAGTGTGACCCGCGCATGCCTCAACCTTAGCTGCTGCACTGTTGCGGTTGTGAGCAGCCACGTTCCCAGCTTGGTGCGGCAGACTTTGCATGGTTCTTGAATTCAAACATCTTAAGATTGCAGGGGTGAGAGGCATGAGCCATACCAGACTGTAACGCCAGGCAGAAGTGTGCGTTGGAAGAGACGGCAACTGCGCCTGTCTACTGCACATCTTCTTGAGATCCACATAACCAAATGTCTAGGAGCTAGACAAAGTGTGACCGGCGGATGGCATCGTGTAGCCTCAGCATGCCTCAACCTTAGCTGCTGCACTGTTGCGGTTGTTAGCCATGTTTCCTGTTTGTGGCTTGGTTCACATTGGTTCACCTTGGTTCTTGTACCGAAAAACCAGAAATTTCTTGGCTGTAACCGCGGTATCTTGCATCAGGCTCATGTGCCATCGAATTTTGGTAAGTGTCTTTACCCGAAGAGGTCGGAAGTGTCCAAGAGTTCATGAAATCAGGCGAACTCATAAAAGCAGAAAGATTTGCCTGCTTACAAACATGTGGGAGCGCCCATGTTTTGTTGTAAAAATCTCTTCTTGCAATGAAAACGAAGTCTCTTCTTGCAACGGAAACACAGGGCTTTGAGTATCAAGATTGCTGATATCTAGGGTCGGTCCGGTAGGGAGTGAGGGTGTTTTGAATTTGATCTCCGTGGAGTGGGCTCAGCAGTTTCAAAGCTGAAAGAGAATCGGAGGCTCAAATTTGTTCCAATCTGCGCTGCCATAGGTGCCTTGGAAGGAAAGGCTCGCGGAGTCTGAATTTGAAGCATCCCTTATAGTTGGAACCGCCCTCCTGATGGAGTCGGTCCAATGTTCAGACCCCTTTGTCGTGGAGACAGTTGGAAAGGGCCTTCTGCACTATCTTGCAGCCGGTTGCACCTGTTGAGACGAGAGCGAGCAAGGAGATTCAGTGGAGGAAATTGTTTCATGCTCGTGAGATACAGCCGTTTTAGGCTTCGAAGGCAACACATCCAACTTCCAAGGAGCCACCTGTATCGTTGAAGTGTGAAGGCCAGCTTATCAGCAGTCAGTGTTGGGAAAGCCTAGTTCCAGTGCAAGGAAGCTACAGGCTACAGCTCCATCGAAGCATCCCTTATAGTTGGAACCACCCTCCTGATGGAGTCGGTCCAATGTTCAGACCTTTTGTCGTGGAGACAGTTGGAAAGGGCCTTCCGCACTATCTTGCAGCCGGTTGCACCTGTTGAGACGAGAGCGAGCAAGGAGATTCAGTGGAGGAAATTGTCTCATGCTCGTGAGATACAGCCGTTTTAGGCTTCGAAGGCAACACATCCAACTTCCAAGGAGCCACCTGTATCGTTGAAGTGTGAAGGCCAGCTTATAAGGAGGTCAGTGTTGGGAAAGCCTAGTTCCAGTGCAAGGAAGCTACAGGCTACAGCTCCATCGAAGCATCCCTTATAGTTGGAACCACCCTCCTGATGGAGCCGGTCCAATGTTCAGATCCTTTTGTCGTGGAGACAGTTGGAAAGGGCCTTCTGCACTATCTTGCAGCCGGTTGCACCTGTTGAGACGAGAGCGAGCAAGGAGATTCAGTGGAGGAAATTGTTTCATCCTCGTGAGATACAGCCGTTTTAGGCTTCGAAGGTAACACATCCAACTTCCAAGGAGCCACCTGTGTCGTTGAAGTGTGAAGGCCAGCTTATAAGGAGGTCAGTGTTGGGAAAGCCTAGTTCCAGTGCAAGGAAGCTACAGGCTACAGCTCCATCGAAGCATCCCTTATAGTTGGAACCACCCTCCTGATGGAGCCGGTCCAATGTTCAGATCCTTTTGTCGTGGAGACAGTTGGAAAGGGCCTTCTGCACTATCTTGCAGCCGGTTGCACCTGTTGAGACGAGAGCGAGCAAGGAGATTCAGTGGAGGAAATTGTCTCATGCTCGTGAGATACAGCCGTTTTAGGCTTCGAAGGCAACACATCCAACTTCCAAGGAGCCACCTGTATCGTTGAAGTGTGAAGGCCAGCTTATCAGCAGTCCGTGTTGCGAAAGCCTAGTTCCATTGCAAGGAAGCTGCAGGTTACAGCTCCATCACTTTCCTCCAAGATAGCGACTGCGAAGTGAAAAGCAAATCACAGAAGTTCCAAAACTTGAAACGAGCTGTGTGAGGGCAGCTGTTAATCTGAATGGCAAGCTGTTGATGTGTGGCATGCAAAGCATGTCATGAGAAGTCACCAGTCTTAAAGGGACCCCAAAAGATTCTTTTAGATGGCCCCGCTTGGTGTTCACAGGTTCGTCAACTTTGTGTCAGACCTTGTTCCGTCGCTTGGTCTGGGAAAGTTTGAGCGTGAAATTTGAAATTGAGGACTGCGCTCTCTTGCTTGCATCTGCTTGCAGCTTTAGCGCGAAAACCTTGAATTCTAGAACCGGCACTGGCTCTGGCCGAGATATCAGTTCGGGTTGGGCTCAGGCATCCAGACAGGAGTGCTTTGACCAAGCTAGTTGAGTCCTCACCAGCTGTGATAATTCACACTTCCAACGCTTCCAGCAGAAGTGTTTTTCCATCCTCCTGGAGCCACATGAATGCAAGGTCAAAGGGTCAGACCAAGGTTTCCACATGAATGGCATGGAGTTTCCATAGTGATCAGTTCAACATACATCAGTGTGGTTGTTCCAGAGATGCGCAAGGTGGGGTACATCTTTTGCCCCGGCTGATATGACTTTTGGATTTCCTGTTGGCCTAAAAGCTGGCCCGCGGAAGTTGGATAACCTTTCAGTATTCTCCTTACGACCTTAGATGTAGGAGGATATCAGTCAACATTTAAGATGCCTAAGTAGAAGGTTTTCCGCATATAGTTCAGCGATGTTCTGTATTAAACCATCCATTTTTAGTGTGCCCAAATTTGACTCATACCCACATGACCATTGAATCTTTAGGCAGCCTGGACCGACTCAGCCTTGCCAACATGCCATCGTCGAGCTTGAACTTGTTTGCCCCGTTGTTAACCCCCCATTGTGAGGCCCGTTGGGGGCTTCCAAGTTCTTGAACAGCGAGAGCGACACATGCCTTTGCCATTGCTCTTCCCTTTAACCATAGTAGGCATGGTGGGTTGAACCACCTAATTCCATCGCATGAGTGTGCAAGACGGATGGGTACATGCAGTGCATGCTAACTGCACCAGTTGCTGACTACTTCAGGTTCTGTCCAAGGCCTGAGCGTGCGGTTTGTTGCCTTGAGGCCTTTGAACTTTGCAGGACAAGATGCTAAATAATCGCTAAATATGCTTATAGAATCTTATAGAGTTGTCCACAATAGGTCGTAAAGATGAAGATCGAAGGTTTGATTCGTTTTAACATGTTTTTCTCACGGATTCGGTCGGACACCTGCCGGAGGAAAAATCAAGCCTGCTATGACACCACAGCACTGCATGTCCACCATGATCACTTGAAGACACTTTGGTGCTGTATTTGTTGTACACCCATGGCACACTTTCAACTCTTTACCATCACCAAACATGCCCAAACATACCCAAACAATCCCAAACATATGAACCGTTGGGGAGTATGGTTTGCCAACCCTGTGCTACAACTCTTCGTCGTGACGCCGATCGGCTCCAGTCATGGGGAAGGTGATGGTTACCGGTGATGGGTTCTGTCGCAAGGCTAGGGGCGGTGCGTCACGTTGCCGTTCCGTTGGACCGCAGCTGGACTTTCGATGTGTTTCATGTGTTTTTCCATGATTTCCCTATATCTGAATGAACATCCATTTGCAAGCTATACAAGGATGCTCACAAGGGTACCGAGGTTTTGTTCCAGAGCCATTGTAACCAACAAGGATGCGGATTTGATGTGAGGTGTTGAGCAAGTACCAGGGCGCGTGGATTCTGCAATCGCCTTTGGATATGGATTTGGACATGTCTGAGTTGTATCAACTTAGACTTCGGGTTTCGAGTTGTATGTTTGAGATGAGTTATCAATCAGCCAATCAAATTTTCATGGAATTGGAGGCCCAAGGGACGCTCAAAGGCGGCCAGTGCCCGCTTGCAGCGCAAAGCCAAGTCCTTGGGCAAGGAGAATGAGTTTTTTTTTTATTTTTTATGTCATTATAAGTCATCCAGAATTTGGATGGATTGTGCGGGGGTCCGAGAATTGTCATATACGTTCATGATCATTTCATGATGATAAACCATAGCTGGTTGATGATGACCCCCAATGATTCAGGACTTGGTGCGCCCATTGTCAGACAAATCTTGAAATATTGCCATTAAAAAAGGTAGCAACTATTATAGACATAGACACACCGATTGATTGCAACTGATTAGGATGGGGATCGGGATTATCAAACTTGTTTGGGCTATGTTTGAGAATTATGATATGCCAGATGTTGTTTCCACATGGGTGTGTTGCTGCTTTGGTCTCAATAATCATGATGGTGTTTATGTAGCTGCTACTCTAACGGATAGTCGTGTACCGTTGCAGTCCTGCTTGTTGAGAGGACCCGCCGCCGTTTATCCGGGTTGCGCGCACGGAGCTTAGGGCGAGGACGACAGAAGGAGCTTAGGGCGAGGACGACAGAAGCTGCTGTATTGTTGCAAAATCATAAGACTTGGATCAAATATTTGGTGGGTGAAACTTTAGGTGAAACATCAAAATAGCCGGAAAACGGATGTTTATCTCCCGGTCTAACCCATCACCATATAAAAGCAGTTCGTTGTCACACGCTGCCACTCGTTGCCCTCTTCAGCCGCTGCCAAGATGAAGCCGGAGAGTTCCGGTGGCATTTCCTGATGCAGGGCCCTGGTGATACACCCTTTGAGGGTGGCGTCTATTGGGGCGAGCTGGATTTCCCCAAGGACACGGCAGACGGTTTCCTTGCACCCCGTTCAGCCGCTGGTACTAATAAAATCTAATAAGTACCAACCTAAAGCCCGGGTTTAGAAGGTTTAGTACATTGGATCTACTTGGGGACCCATATAAATGAATCCAATATTGATCAATGTTGACGGGCTGGGACTATTCAGTGCTTGACGCGGCCAGGGTGTTGGATTCTAGGACTACCCCTACAGCCCGCCGCTGGTGCGCTTTCGGACACCCAACGGACGGTTCCAGGTATGGCCCCCCAGTTGCCACTTGAAATAGGATGTTCATGATCAGACAGGGGCGGTTGATTGATGCATGCATTTGAGATTGGGATATTGCATAGTGGATTCGTATATTCGATTATATAATGTAACCCAACGTGTTGATGGAATATTATTTTGAGTAAAGATGATGTTTTTGACACTATATCTTTATAGGGTCAAAGAACATGACACAATTTTGAAGTGTACGTGTTGAGTGACACACTCATGGGTCACGTGGTCAGTGGGCTCGAGTGAGCCCCACAACGCAAGTTACTGAGTTTTTCGACCGATCCGTTATCGCCATAGAGTCCTTTGCCGGTTCACTGGGTGTATGCAACATCGTGGCTCCATTGTGTACCACGATCTGGTTCGGACCTCATCGACTTCGTCCCGCACCTGCTTGACAGTTGCATTCGTAACGGGCTTCCTTTCTCTGGCCTTTCTGTTGGAATTTGGCATCAACATGGCTGAAGAGGATCACAAGGTCATTGACCCGCCGTTGCAACCTGACTCTGGCTCAGAGCCTGCTGATCTCCACGGTCCACCTCCAACCCCGTGGACAGGCGTCGTCTTGAATGTCCTGATGAACCTGACTCTCAGACAGTTTCTTTTGCAATTCCTCCATTTAGACTGCGATGTGCCAGGGCTTGTGCGAGTTCTCAACAACTCCGTACCTATTGATCTAAGATCCACCATGGCCGCACTGGACTGGCCGCGACGGCTTTATGTTCAAGTTGCCAGCTACACCGAGTTCCAACGTTGTGTAGCCCAGTTCGGGTTGTTACTTGCACCGGATCAGCAACGCGCCCAGGGAATCTTTCCAGTGCGCATGTATCTGCACTTTGTTTCTGCTTTTCGAGCCATAGAACAGTATGAGCATTTGGTCAGCGCCCAATCCGTTGTGATTTCGCGACTGGAGAATAGGATCTCCCGTCTTGAACGTTCAATCGCCCATGGTGAGCCATTGACACTCACCCCGCGCCTGCCACCTGAATGCTCAGTTTGGTTTCAAGATTCTCCCAGCACTCAGCCAGAGCCATCCGCTGCCACAGACGCAGATTGAAATTTCATGTCGACAAAAGCTGTATTCTTTTTGGGGGTTTTGCGCGCAGCTTTGATGTCTGTCAAGACTTTTGCAATGTTTTTCAAGGAAACAGTGACGTGTCTTTCGGATGAAAAACTCAGAATTTTCAGATTCATGTATGCAGAAATTTGACACAATTTGGTCGCCCCGTCCGTTGTTTGGTTTCCCAATCTCAAGCGGCGTGATAGCTGCACATGCGAGGGACTTTGAGGCCAGGCTGTCAGATGTGCCCCCAAGTCAAAAATTGTGTATCAGTCTGTAAGGCTCTCTTGCCTTCTCTATTTAGACTCATCGTTGCCAGGTGGCACGAACTCTTCTTTCATCTCGTTGGAATCTCAGACTCTTCTCGAGTGAGAAAGTCTGAGTCCCCGAGTGGGGTGGGAATTCGATTACCCAGCCAATGGGCTCAGGCCTTGGTGACACGTGTCCCCCACTCAGTTTCTTTTGAGTATGGCAGGTGCCAAAGAGAGAGTGCATTGATGTGGATCCATGATAAGGGGGAGCATGCCACCCTTCAGGTGATTCGGTGGTGTGGCAGCCGTGACCTCAGGTTTTTGTCCATCACAGGTGTGATTTCATGGTTGGGTGAGTGCCATACTATTTGTCACAGATGTTCATGTACATGGCACGAGTGTGCCGCGTTTGATACATGACTTGTGACCGAGTGACTCTCCGTTCATATAAGGCCCGACGAAGGAGGGTCTTATTTGTGGAGGAGACAACGAGGAATCCAGTAGTCAATTCCTCAGATGACACCACTATGCGTGCGTACATTGGTTGGCCGGAAGTGCATGCCAATATTCTTTTCTAGAACCTTTTAAGTTAGGCAGTCGAATAGTACACTCTTTCCTTCAGGCGTGACATCTCCTGACCAGTGCCATCCTTTGTTGAAACGCAGAGACTGCCTCGAGAGATTGCATCCATGAGATTTGAAGTGCAAGATACAACATGGCAGTGATGAGACAAGCTCAGTTTGGTAAAATGTCCTTTTTGGCTTTCCTTGCAATAGGTGCTCTTGTGATGACTCTGAACGGGCAGGCAGGTGGATCAAGTGCCACTTTGGCACATTCAGCCGAGAGACGTGACCTGCCAATCGGCCCGCACATTGGCACACTTGCTGTGCATTTGGCCACCATCCTCACCGATGGGGGAGAGTGGCGAAGGGTGGTCTCGAAAACCGAGGCATGTTTACAAGATTTTTTTTGACTTTGACATTTTTGTGGACTTTTACCACGAGCTGGAAACCACCAAATTGTGGTTCAGGAGCAACAGAGAAGACCACCCTCATGTCTTTAGGAGCCAGGTAGCTCGAAAGAAGTCACCATTGTATATGCAAGGAACTCTGGCCACTTTCAGGTCGGACCACTCCCCTGTGTTCAGGGATCATTGTGACGCTTTTAGAAGCCTGTTGGATCATCTCATTCTCAGCTGCACCAAACCGGATGAGCAGCAACTCTTTAAATACCTCATAGAGGTCCAGATCCTTGCTGATTCGATGTATGAGGTTGTCTTTTGAACTCATGCCAGCATAGTTGAAGACTTTTGTGCCTCAGACCGGACCAGAGCGGAGCTTTCGAGTGGTGCCCAAAATTTTCTTTGCCAAAGTATGACAATGGAATTCGGCAGACTTGCAGTGAACAGCATGCGCCTTCTTGTTTTGCCTCAAAGCTAGGTAATCGCATCCAATAGGCTCAAAACATGGATTCGGAGAATGCTTTCCCCGATCAGGGCACTCCATTGCCGTTGCCATGCGACATAGACCGTCATGGGCATGCGTACTCAGAAGTGTCTCCAAGCCAGCCAGGAGGCATTGACACGGCAAGCCCTGAGAGCTCCCTTGTAGAGCAGTCCAATGTGGACAACCTTTTTGGAGAGGAGACACCTCGGCCCGTTTCGGATGGGGAAGTAGCAATTGAGGGCTCACACCTAGCTGAACAAGACGAGCCTCCGCATGACGATGTGTTGACAGACCAGGACAGGGCCACTTTAGATGCAATGGTGCATCAAGCTATGCTTGGCGCTTCACTGGAATTATGGCCACCATCTTTGGGGACGGGACGTCCCACTTGTCACCCTACCAGAAGTCCCGCAAGTTGCTCATTCAATTGACCCAGCCAATGTGGAGCCACAGCCCCCTGAGGCTGTAGCAGAAACACACACTAAGAGAGCCAGGACCGATGCCTTCACTTGCAGACTCTATGAAAGGGCCATAGCCTTCCGCAACACCCTCTCGGATTTGGAGATGGATCATGCCAAGTGGAACAAGGCTCTTGAGAAGCTGTACACTGTGATGGTGTCAGGCCCAAGCAGTTGCCCATCAGGGGTCAAATTTGACCCGCTAGACATGGACAGGAATTTGCAGCAGATACGAGTGTTGCGCGGAGCCAGGAGCCCCAACACCATATCCAAACGTGCAAACAGCTTGCTCCGATTCTGTTTGTGGCACCGTGGCTTCTCCAGTGTCCCCATTGTTTCAAACTTCGTGAAAGGCATCCTGGATAAAAAGGCCTTGACCAGGCCACGCAGAAAACAAGCTAGGCCCCTTACAGTGTCCGAAGTCATTTATCTGGAGTCCGTCTTGCGAAACTCCAGCATAGATCTTGTTGATCGGTTTGCGGCGGGTGCCTTTTTGTTTGCTCTGTTTGGGCGCTGCCGATGGTCAGATTTGCGACATGTGAACAATTTCTTTTTGGATACCAATGAGGTAGATGGGAGGACGATTGGGTACATGGAGTTCACCACGTTTTCACACAAAACTGCAGCACAGGTTGCTCGCCACGGTCTCCCCCTGCCTTTGGTGGCCCCAATTTGGGGACTCGAAAAACCATGTTGGGCCCTGGAATGGAACAAGATTGCCAAGAAGGTCGGCAGAATTTTCGATGACACTTTCAAAGGTCCCATCCTACCAGCGCCGGATAAGTTTGGCAACTGGGGATCAAGAAGCGTCACTGCTGCAGAGGCATCAAAGTGGCTTTTGGAGTTGCTTCGCCCCAACGGGTCCAATTTGGACGAAGTGACCTCCCATAGTCTTAAGTGTACTGTGTTGAGTTGGCTAGCCAAAGCGGGCGCAGAGCCACATCACAGGCTCGTGCTAGGCCATCACAGCACGCAAAGAGGGTCGCTTGAGACTTACTCGCGGGACATGCTTTCTGCGCCTCTCCGGGCCATGGAGGACGTCCTGAGGAAGATCCGGATGGGAGCCCTTCATCCCGGCCTGACAAGATCTGGACACATCCAAGAACCCACAAAAATGGATTGTGCCAGAGATGGACAGAAAGATCCAGGAGAACCACAAAGTTCCTCTTCCGACAGTTCAGATTCCTCCGGTTCCAACTCTGACAGTACGGAATCAGAGCATGGCTTGACCAGGAAATGGCATGCGGTAGGGGGCAATGACCCCAACGTTTGTAAATCCACATGGGGGTCTGGAACTATGCATCAGCATGTACAGAGTAAGATTGTGCACTTGCAGCAAGAGGGTTCCGACAAGATCTTTTACTGCGGTTTGCATGCCACCAAAGACCACAGGGTCATAGAGGCAACGCCTTTCCTAGAGAACCGGAAGTGCAAACGATGCACCCGTGTCTTGAATGCAGCCTGACGGATCCAACAAAAAGAAGAAAAGCCACCTATTTAGTCGTATTGCCTTGCTTGAAAGTAATTTGACTGGATTGTGAATGCCTCCAATTGCTTTGACCATTTGCCACAGCCAATTTTTGGCCAACCGTGCACAAGTCTCATAAGTTTTATGAACCACCAATTAGACTCAGGACACAAGCACATTTTAATAGCATGTCAGGGCACTACTTTGACTTCTCTTTTGTTGGTACTTAACACATCCTTTGAAGCAATGGCTGCGGCCCCAAGAGAAGCCTCCTTGCTCATCCATTCGACAGCAGCATTGCGTGAGCGAGCAGCAAAGGCAGGACTGAGCAGCGAAGAGGTGCAAGCCATTTTGGATAACAATGTCACCTCCATCGCGCAGATGGCTTTTGCCATTTCGCCTCCAGGGGCATCACCTACCGAACAACAAGTCCGTGATTTCTATCAAAGTATTGCAGTCAACATGGGAACCATCACGATCATCACGTCCACGAAGCTTCTCATTTTCGAGGCCCATACGCTGGTAGTGGCAAACATTAAGTCAG
>CAMXCT020001923.1:0-7500 GCA_947184155.2 Cladocopium goreaui | reverse complement strand
TTGCCTAAAGTGTTGGTTCGACCCAGTGTAAGCTTCCACTTGTTGCCCCTGGCAACGCATATGCCTGCAAAGCCTGCACCAAAAGCAAATCCGAACAACCAGAACAAGCGCAAGCATGAAGACACCAAGCCTCCCGCAGCAAAGGACACATCCACGTCCAAAGGTCAGGGCGGTCGGAAAGGAAAAGGCAAAGGGAAATCCAAAACCAAACGTGGACGCGGTCCCAATGTTTCCAGAGACCTCGTCGGCAAGTCCTTGGAGACTCCAGATGGACGTAGGATCTGTTGGCCGTACAACTTGCCAACTGGGTGCACCGAAGCCGCACCGGGAGGCCAATGCAGCAGGGGCGTCCATGTATGCGCCGAGCCAGGGTGCCACAAGCCCCATGGCTTGCCAAACCATTCATGACTACCACAGTCTGATCCCGGACCATTTGCATCTTTCGAAGCTAGGTTGTCAGCCAAATGCACCGGTAAGACATCGCATGAACTTTTTGCAATTGAGGTTTTTGCAGGAACTAGTCGCCTGACGGCATCGCTGCGGCACCTTGGTTTGAGGGACTCGTTTGGAGTCGATCACATAATCTCAAATCACTTGGCCGCTCCAGTTTTACAGCTTGACCTTCTGAAACCAGAATGTTTGCAGTTTCTCAAGAAAATAATTCAAGAAGACGCTTGTATCTACGTGCACTTTGCGCCCCATGTGGCACTTCAAGCACAGCTCGTTTCATCAAACGTGAGGGACGCTTCAACCCTCCAGTGCCTAGAACAGACGCTCACCCGAATGGTCTCCCAAACCTTGCCGCCAAAGTTACATCCGCAAATCAGCTTTATGAGATTACTCAAGATTTGTGCAGACTTTGTCATGCTTTTGGAGTCCTGTACACTATTGAAAACCCTGCGAGGAGTTTCATGTGGGACACCACACCACACCCTTTGCCAAGTTCCTCCAGGAAGTGCCTCACTTTTGCACTCATTTTCATCACTGCATGTATGGTTCCTCCAGGCGTAAACATACCTGCTTAGTCCATAACATTAAAACTGTGTGTGACATGCAGCTCTTTTGTGACAATAGTCACCCACACGAAGCATGGGGCCGAAGCGACACAGGGTGGGCAACAGCCCAGGAAACGGCCTACCCTTGGCCCCTCAGTCGCCGACTTGCTGCATTGATTGCCCTGCACCTCCAAAACCATGGAGTGTGTTGTCCAACGCCAAGTTTTGCCAAACATGCCAGGCAACTTGATGGAATACGACAGCAGACGTTCATGCAGCACACGGCCACCGGCCTTCCTTAAGTCCCAGAGTTTTCACATACAGCCCAAATCCCTGCTGCCGCACCCGTCCCACACAATGCCAAACTTCTTACCACTCCTTTACTGGGGGATGTCGCGAGGGTAGGATATAAGACCATAGGCATTCTTAGAAGTCCACGGGAATTCATGGATGCTGCAATTGCCGCAGGACACCCTGGCCAGAACCTTGACCAACTGCCTGAGCCTATGAAGAATGCAGTGGAGTTCATCACAACCCGATCACCGCAAGAAGTGGCACAGCACAGGTCCTGAGAAAGATGATTCACCGGGCTGCGCAGTTGGCCGACCATGAGGCCGCACTCAAAGGGGACATGTCAGGCAGACGCCGGGCGATCCTTGAAAAGAAAAGACTGCTGCTCTTCAAGGAACTGTTGGTGGAAGCAGGTTCGAATGACGTGAACTTGGTGGAAGACATATGCAATGGTTTCGACCTGACAGGGAAGTTGCCAGAATTCAACCAATTTGACAAAAAGTTCCGCTCCCCACCGATGCCCTGCGTAGCATAGCCGACCGAGCCAGGTGTGCGCTTTTGTCAAACGTCCGGAGTTCTGGTAATGCCCAAGTTGATGCAGGCGTCCTGCAAGCCACCTTGAAAGAAAAAGAGATGGGCTTCCTCCATGGGCCTGTGGATGCAGCGTCAATTCCTCCAGGAGCCACGCTGACTCGCCGCTTTGGAGTGGCCCAAAAGGATAAAGTAAGACCCATAGATGACTATAAAGCTAGCCTGGTAAACTCCTCTGTAACCCAGGTGGAGGTGGTAACTTTGCACGATATAGACCATGTGGCTTGTCTTGGGTCCGCCCTCATGGCAGCAGCGCAGCAACAGCATGGAGCCACACAACTCGTTGCGAAGTGCTGGGATCTTGCAGCGGCATACAAACAGATACCGCTTTCTGACCATGCTTACGACGCCGACTCCTACATAGTGGTCTATAACCCCGACACCCGTAGTCCCGAAATATATAAGCAGGCCGTTCTTCCTTTTGGATCCATCGCTTCTTTCACTGCCTTTCTGAGATGCGCTCTAGGAATTTGGCAGGTGGGGAGCAACCTTTTGAAATTGGCCCGGACCTCTTATTTCGATGACTTTTTGAGCATCACGCCCGAATGCTTAGACAGGCACACGGACCTGTGTGTGTCGACTCTTTTCCAGTTGCTAGGTTGGAGACTCTCGAAGATAAACTAATGCCCTATGCGCAGTGTTGCAAGGTCCTGGGGGTGGAAGTTGATTTGTGTCGAAGCCTTTCTGGGATCATGACCGTCAAAAACACTGAATCCCGAAAGACTGAGCTCCTAGCCTTTATAGCTGATGTTTTGTCGAGCAGAGCGCTGTCCAGGGTAGAAGGGGAAAGATTGCGTGGGAGATTGCAGTTTGCCTCAAACCAGTTGTGCGGTAGGAGGTTCCGCAACTGTATGAAAGAGCTGAATTCCCACGTCAACAGAGGTTTCCGCAAGATAACAGACGAGTTCGCGACGGCTTTGGAGCTCATGTCGGAACTTCTCGAGTCCAATTTGCTCAGACCAGTGGATGTGAACTTCACTGATTGGGTGCATGTCTATGTAGACGCCTCTTTTGAGCCCGGAAAGTATTCAGGCCTAGGGGGCCTTGTTTTGGATTCCAGCGGGCAATGTTTGGGTTGCTTCAGTGAGGTCTCACAGGAGTTGGTTTCCAAAATCAAAAGAGAAGACCAACAGACAGTAATCTTTGAGCTTGAAGGGTTAGCAATTGCGGTGGCTCTGGAAGTTTTCAAAGAACACATCAAAGGGAAAAGATTGGTGGTATTCACTGACAACTCGGGCGCTCAGGCCTCCTTGATTAAGTGCAAATCCACTAACCACCACATGAACCTCATAGTGAGGTCGATATGTTCCTTGGAAGAAAGTTTGGGTTTAATGACTTGGATAGAGCGTGTTCCGTCCTTTTCCAACCCAGCCGACGAGCTGTCTAGAAAGAAGTTGCTGGAGTATGCTGGCGTACCAACTACGCCTGTTGACCTGCTTGAAAGGTGGGATGCATGTGTAACCGAAGAATGTGCAAAGCCGTCTCAAGACCAGGGGAGGTACGCGAGACGGATGTGATCTCAGAACGAATACCCCATTGGTCAAAACAAGCAGCTGCGTGTGCTATGCTGTTGTTCATATTGTGGCATGTTCGCACAGCATCTTGTCACCAAAATAAAATGTAACTCAGCTGTTGATGGAATATTATTCACCCCGCTTCGCGTGGGGTGGCCGCCCACACCGCAGGTTTATTTCGGTCCGTGAGAGGGGCTAAGGGTGGTTTTCCCCCGTGGGGGCTCCCCAAGCCAAGAATTTTCACTTTCCCCCCCCGTGGGGGCTCCCCAAGCTAGGGAATTTTCACTTTTCCCCCCCGTGAAGGCTCCCCAAGCTAGGGAATTTTCACTTTTCCCCCCCGTGGGGGCTCCCCAAGCTAGGGAATTTTCACTTTTCCCCCCTGTGGGGGCTCCCCAAGCTAGGGAATTTTCACTTTCCCCCCCCGTGGGGGCTCCCCAAGCTAGGGAATTTTCACTTTCCCCCCCCGTGGGGGCGTCCCAAGCTAGGGAATTTTCACTTTTCCCCGCCGTGACAGCTTCCCAAGCTATGGAATTTTCACTTTTCCCTCCCTTGGAGACTCTCCAAGCTGCGGAATTTCAAATAGCTAGACAACGACGCCTAGATAGTCCCCCAAATCCCGTGTTCTTTGAATGTGTTTCCATGTTTTTGCAATGGTTTCCTTCAAAGCACGGTACTTTACACTTTTGTCGCCATAAAACCGGTCGAAAACATCATGTTCGACAATGCTTCCAATTCCCTTATCTCCCCAACCGTTGAAAATACCGCTATTTACAGTGTTTTCTTCAATTTTTCCATGTGCCAATGCCGGTAGCCAACTCCAACATATATATAAGAAATCCTTCCAAAACATTGTTTTTGACAGTGTTTTTCCAATGTTTCCAGTCAAACAGACGGTAATTTACACGTTTTTTGCCATAAAGGCAGTAAATCCTTCCAAAACATTGCTTTTGACAGTGTTTTTGTAATGTTTCCAGTCAAGCATACGGTAATTTACACGTTTTTTGCTATAACGTCAGTCCAAAACACTTGTTTTTGCAGTGTTTTCAATGCTCTGGCATCCAAAAACCCTGCAAAATCTTGCTATGTACAATGTTTTTTTCATTTTTGGCCGTTTTTCCATTGCCGGAAAGCTACCAAAATGACCCAAAATTCCATTTCAATACCCTCTTGCGCTCAGACACCCAAAAATCGTCGAAAAATGTCGAAAACACCACCGTATTCTGGTCTCGGTGCTAAACCGTTTTTGGCCCCCCCCCAGCTAAAGCTGATATAGCGACTGCTATATTAACAAATGTCATTGAGCATTTAGTGTTGCTGTTGCCCCCCAATAAGCACGCCTTCACCGCCAAAGCGGTGTGGGCGGATTTTGAGTAAAGATGATGTTTTTGACACTATATCTTTATAGGGTCAAAGAACATGACACAATTTTGAAGTTTACGTGTTGAGTGACACTCATGGGTCACGTGGTCAGTGGGCTCGAGTGAGCCCCACAACACAAGTTACTGAGTTTTTCGACCCAACCCTACTTCGTTTTCCCACCCTTGTACGTTTGCAACCAGCCTTATCATGTGATTCGGCTCTAGCCGGACAAGTGTCCCTCCGTTGCAACGTAGTTTCTGTGCCATGTCCCAAGTTTCGCTTCAGCGACTCATGGCACTTCTAGTCAAACTGAAAGATTGCAGGCCGTTGGCGGGTCCAAGGTACTGTAGTTCTTGCTAGACTGGAGGACCTGGTGGAGTCGCCGTTGGCCGGTCCACGAGTTGAATGCTAGACTTAGACTAGTACTCTGGAGGACCTAAGCCTGGTGGAGTCGCCGTGGGCCGGTCCAAAGTAGTGTAGTTTGTTTGTGGTAATTAGAGGATCAAATCGTCGCCTTGAACAATATCTTGGATGATACCCCGAGCGAACATCATCCTGTTCGCCTTTCAATCATCGAAAGTTTGGCCCACTCGCAGTCAGCTGTTCACCAACTTCAGTTCACAAAGCTGGTGCTGACTCTTTCGATTGTTCATGGCCTCCGGCAACACTTACGAATCCACCATTCCCTACCGGCCATTGAATATATTGACGACTCGTCAGACTCACAACCCTAGCCACACCGTCCGGAACGCGAGACGGATGTGATCTCAGAGCGAATACCCCATTGGTCAAAACAAGCAGCTGCGTGTGCTATGCTGTTGTTCATATTGTGGCATGTTCGCACAGCATCTTGTCACCAAAATAAGTAGATATATATATTTATATATATGTGTGTGTGTGTATTCAGCTGGAAGGAGAGCAAGCGTGTTCATTTTCTTTGGTGATTCCGTTCCATATATCTGACAAATGCACTGCCAGGTAACCGATCAATCGTTGCTCAGGTGGATACCTGGCTTTGCCGCACTCAAATGGACTACCATCCAGAGGCCGCCAGGGGGATAAGATGTGTGAAGTCTGACCGCTTCACAAAAAGAATTAACAAAGATACCATCGCGAAACTGGAATATCTAGATGTGAGAGCCCACCATTTTCCATGGAAAACAACATCGTAAAAATGCTCTCTCCAAGTAGCTTTTCAGAGGCCGAATAAGTTGTGTTTTTTTTTCAGCCCTTCAGTTTCAGCAGTTATTCCCCAGGGCTGGCAACCAGCATGGACTCTGAGTGGCTTTCTGCTGGCCTTGCTGACCTTGCTTTGTGTTGGAGACATGGTGAAATGGGGCGGTTGCGGAGATGGGATGGTTCTGGATGGTTGGATTCATCGATGTACAAACGTTGGCACAGTACACTCAATACATCCAACATGACATGGCTCCGCATACTGATGGCATGGAGGTCCAGGATGTTCAAGCCAGAGATGGCATGGAGGTCCAGGATGTTCAAGCCAGAGACCTCCAGCAATGCTAGTACTATGCCACAGTGTGAACAGATCGCTCTGTAGCTATCAGGCATACATTTACAAAGCAAGATGTTCTAGATGTCATGATGAGATATGGACGTGTGTGTGTGTGAGGGGGTGGGTGTGTGTGTGTTGTGTGTGTGTGTGGTGTGTGTGTGTGTGGGGTGTGTGTGTGTGCGCGGGTGGTGTGTGTGTGTGTGACACATCCGTACAGATGTAAAACTTCGGATTCACGTTTTTCATGCTCACTGCCACGAGAATTGTTTCCAACAGGGGGTGGATGCATGGTCTGGCAGTCATCCACCAACGAAGACACTGCCTTTCTATGGTGATATGACGAAGGGACGCCTTTGTCACGTACCTGCTTTTTTCCTGACATAGCAAGGGGCTAAGCTCAGAACCCCAACGCAGACACATTATAGATGCACGGTTGTCACAATCTGATTTTCGATGTCACGACGAGTTATTTGACGGTTATTTTTGTGGTGGGTCTACGATTGTTATTTTCGGAAATCCGTCATTGTTTTCGAGAAGTACATCTACGAGATCTACTTTAGGTCTAATTGTCTAGGCAGCAGCTGGTATGTGTCATATGTCATTAGTATAATTTTTGTGAAAATTAAAGCAGAGGAAACTCAATTATAAATATTTCATAATATTTTAAATTCTCTGGTTGATTATCTAAGGTCAAGATTTTTCCAACTATTTTGAATTGACCGGAATATTCGCTGGAGGCTGTCCATAACATAGCACAGGAACTGAACAAGAATACTTGCAAACAACTGGCCGCAATAAATGACGATTTAGCGGCGGAGGTTTGGGCATCTATAAAGCAGAAAATGAATAAAGGCTGGGCTTGGTTGGATAATAATTACAAAAATGAGATTTATTTTTTGAATGAGAGGTTTGATCTGAAAAGAATTACAAAAATAAAATTGATACATATTTATTTAATTGGGTATTTTAACAATATATTTGGCTTATGAAATATTATGGATATATCCTATTATAAAATATATTAATTTTTATTATATATTATATAATAAATATTTGGAAATTTTATTATGAATAATATAATTGGAAATATTTATAATTTGTATAAAATTTATAAATAATATAATTTTTGTTTTATAAATAACATATTATTTTGAATTGGGATTTGGAATTTAGATAAGGATAATATATATTTTTTTGATTTTAATAAATTATTATTTAGTACGGTGGAATTAATAAT
>CAMXCT020001922.1:97220-124242 GCA_947184155.2 Cladocopium goreaui | reverse complement strand
ATTCCATTGCCCCATGTGTTTGGCTTGTAAAATTATCAAGTCATGCAGGAATGTTGGGCAAGTTTGAATTCAAAATCTTGACTTCATTAAGGCGAGCTCTAGGACCCTTCCGAAATGCACATTTGTCTGGCTGGCATCATGATATCCAGCGACAGGTGTGGTCATGTTCTGAAATGTGTCTGAATCTGTGTCATGTTCTGGTTTGATGAGTCTGGAATTGAAGTTTCAGTGCATTCTTGTATATATACTTATTGATTGCAGGTGATGGAGCATCCTGACTTCATGGAGACCATGGACTGGATCCTGGAAAGTCCTGCACCTCTGGTGAGGAAACCTGTTTGCTGATTTGTTTTTTATGTGAAAAATGACAAAGTGGGTTTGACACATGTTACATAGTCAACTATTGACATATGTCCTGCAGGATCTCATGCACAGCTGGCTGGCACCGTACAATTGTCTGCGCCATGACCTTGTACGGCATTTTGATTGCAACTTGGCTTGAAATACTTGTCTTGATTGAGATTGCTGCTGATGTCTTTCAATTCAGCTATTCATTTCTTTTCAACCTAAGGCCATCGGGTGCCAGCCTGTGCTCTGCATCCAGTCCACGAGCACACAGTGGCAACAAGACGTGCACATGTGTCATTCCTATATGAAGGGCGAAATGTCCTGGGTTGACACAATGTCTCAGTTGCTGTCCACGACCGACGTGGAGTTTAGCGACTTTAAGAGGTATACAGCTGAATACATCGACTGCTACATATGTCGATTCAAAAACGGCTACTTCGAAGGGTGTTCTGGCTGCATTAGATTCATTTTCACACTGTGCTCAAATCTGAATTTGACTTCACTGTTGGAGAAAATTAGCTTAAGTACCCTTCAAATGGAACAAACAGTTGTGTAATGATTGACATTTTGCATAACCCATGTCATGTTGCCCAGGTTTGACCACTTGGTCCCCTACATCGAGGAAGTCAGAAGTGGTACAACTGTCGGACCAGCCCCCAAGGCTAGAGATTTGTCATTGCTGTTGCTGTGAAACTAACTTAAGGCTGCAAATGCAGTTGTATTGTTGTGTTGAGCAAGTCTTGCAAACTGATGCGAATAGCATCTGAATGTTTGATGTGTCTGAGCTGGATGTTGCTGACATATGTCTCACAATTGTCACTTTGTCCACTTGCAGGCCATGCCCAAGGCCAAGGTGAAGGCAATGCCCAAGAACAAGACGGGGACAGAGTTCTTGGGGGCCAGTGCGAAGGCTGCCTCGTCATCAAGAAGGACACATGTCAACACCTCGGTCTTTGAGGAGGATGATGAAGAGTGTACAATTGTCGGAGGAGGTTGGGGATGCATGGAGGTGGATGATGATGGTGATGATGGTGATGATGGGGATGATGGTAATGATGGGGATGATAGTGATGATGGGGATGATGGGGATGATGGTGATGATGGGATGATGGTGGATGATGACTTCATCCCTTTCTTGTCATCCCCTTCACCTCCAATGGCTGCAGGTGGAGCCAGCCGTGCGAGATCGAAGAGCGTGTCCTGGCGAAAGAAGCGACAAGTGTCGCCTCCTCCCCCCCCTCCGGGGGTGCCCCCCCGTGGCGCAAGGGGCCGGGCAAGAGACATGTGTCAGTGGGACATGAGTCAGAGGAGGAGGACGATGTGGAGGTGATAGAGGATGAGGTGGAGGAGGATGATGAGCCACATTTGTCCGGAGAGCAGCTGGAGATCCCACAATTCGACATTCCAGATGAAGTGATGTAGCTTGGCTTTCGACTTTAATGGCTGTACTAATTCATTTGACATGTGTTTCAGAACTTGTGTCTATCACTCCTGGCACTTGTGACTTATCTAAGGAATGAGATCATGGAGGACCATGGGATCTACAATAGCACCATCGGATTGTTCTGGAACCTTCAAGATTTCGAGCTTGGAAGAGTTCGCATGGTGAAGCTGCTGCTACTGGTTGTGCACAAATGTTTCATATGTCCAAATGTTTCATATGTCCAAATTGAGCTTTCCTGTGTATATGCTGATGGCTCGTGTGTCTCAGGTTCAAGCTGCTCTTCCGGAACCCTCGTCATCGACGTTCCAATCAGCGCTACTTCGCGTCGAATTTGGGTACCTTGCCTCATTTAATTATATTTGTATTTTGCTCTTTTGCATTTTGAACACGTGTCTTCTCATTCATCAGAATCCTTGTGTTGCATGATTTGATTGCTGCAGTTTGGTGTGCTTGTCTGCTTTGACACTCGAACTAAGACAACTGTCTGAGAGAGCTGAGACACTTGGAGCTAGCTTCCGGGTAGGAACATTTATCAATATCTATCAAGGGATTACATTTGTCAACATTTGTCTGACATTGTTTGATCAAACCAGCAATGTGTCTTAATGTGCAAGATGTTCAATATAACATATATATATATATATATATATAATAATTATTATTATTATTGTTATTATATAAATTTAAGTAATATATATCGATAAGGATAAGAATATGTATGTCCAAATTTAATCCTCCAGGCATACACAGTTGAAAATTTGTTTGGTTCATGGTGGTCAAGACACATTGCTGGATGGGTCATTTTGCTGTCACTTTGCATCATAAGTGACATGCCGCTTCCCAAACTGCATAGCACTGCATGCAATGGAAAAAAAAAAGGTCTCTTTGGAGCTCTCTGTGAGTCAATGATTCCGTGACATGTGTCAATTGTCCATTGTAGACTTGTGTAATTAACCACCTTGACGTGTGCATCAATTTTATCCCAAGGTGCTTTACTTGTGGCAATAGTGCTCAGGACTCAGCGACATAACATGGAAGTACAAAATCCTTGAGTGAAGAGTTTGTACTCAATAAATCTGATCTCAAGAAAATATTCAAAATGCAGTGTATAATATCAAGCAAACACAGAATCGTCATATATTACATCTATATTATCATTGCTCCTGTGGTGCACTGAGGTCTGCAGTCGCTGACAGAGAAGCGTTGCTCTTAACAAAGTTGATTGCTCCATATTGTCATTGATCTGAGCACCATATCTCATGGATGTTTGCCACATGAAACATGTGTCACACTTGTTTGACTTACTGCATTGTTCACTCAAGGTGATGAGTGGTGCATGGTGTGCCACAACAATGTGACCATCTTAGCACTTTGCTGCTTTAACGTCTACATTGTTTGAGTCACTATTCTTTAAACAGCCTTGTGCAAGTTTGCCAGCTGTCTTGTTTGTCTTTCAAAATCTCTGTGATTGAATCTGTGGCATGAGGTGGTGATGGGAAAGTCCAGAGCTGTGGCACATTTCAGGGTTGAGACTCTCACTTCCAGCATTTACTGCACCTTTGTCAATGCACTGGTGTGATACTGGTGAGACACATGTCCAAGATTTACCACAGGCTATGGATGCTGTTTCCTTTCTCAGGACCAATCAAATGCTGCGACATAAGTGCCAATAATCACAAACTGTTCACCTAGTGAGAACATGTGTCAGACCAAGTGCAAGAGTTACATATGTTCAGCTCAAATGCCCCTGAAATCAACATAGCTTAGGCGCAAACACACAACCCTTCCTTGCTGAACCCTTCAGTTCGCAGGGGTTGTGTGTTTGCGCCTAAGCTATGTTGATTTCAGGGGCATTTGAGCTGAACATATGTAACTCTTGCACTTGGTCTGACACATGTTCTCACTAGGTGAACAGTTTGTGATTATTGGCACTTATGATCGTGGACTTGGGGCACATCGGTCCAAACCTTAGTATATTGCAAAATCACATTCATGAGACATGTGTTTAATTCAATGTCTCAGTGCATGATGTGTACTCTGCAATCCTTCATTCCACCTGTGGACACATGTCAAAGTGACTAGGATGATGCAGTTGCACATACGTTGGTTGATATAAACATGGTCATCCATCATAAAACTGGATTTGTAAAAGTTTTCCAGTCCTGATACAATATAGAGCTAGACTCACAGCAAACATTATAAGTGAAGCACAATGGAACTGTCACAGGTGTCTTCTCTTCATGGTGCAGTGGCGTCAACTGTCAAGGCGTGGCAGCAACTGCAACACCACCAGCAAGTATGATACTGACTGCATGTGAGATCAACCATTGTCACAACAGATGCCTGCAATCCCATGGGGCAGCAAGTCGAACCTAGAAAATAAAACTTAAAAAAACTGGCTAGAATTTTCTCAAAATTTCTCAAAATTTCTCAAAATTTCTCAAAATCTCTCAAAATCTCTCAAAATCTCTCAAAATCAGAGGCATGGGAACCATTGTAATTGAAAAGTAGTATTGCTGGGTGAAGTGAAAATTTCTCAAAATTTCTCAAAATCTCTCAAAATCTCTCAAAATTTCTCAAAATCTCTCAAAACACTAGTAAAAAAATATAGAATGCAAAAAAAAAATGGACAACCATTGGACACTTGTGCTGATTTGTGGGGTATGTGCAGCGATCTCGGTCAATTCAAGTGTCCTCTTTTGTGCTGATTTGTCATCTGTACTGAGCCATGCCAATGTCAGCATCGAAGCGTCAGAGGGTTCAGCAGCAGCAAATGATGATGAACCCTTTGATGATGATGTTGCCCCAAATGGCACAGATGGCAATGCAGCAACCAGCTCTTGATGAGGAATCGGGGGATGAAAGGGAGGTGAAGGAAGAGAAGAAAGAGGAGGAGAAGCAAGAGGAGCGTCGTGCACTACCAGAGAGGGGACAGATGATTGGGTCAGGTGTCCAGGACAAGATTTCCTCTTCAGTGACCTTTTTGCGTCAAACACCTCGGTGTCGTTTGTCAGAGGGATTGGAATGGCTTTGCAAAGACTTGGACCCTAGCATGACCCATGCCTTGAGCCAGACTGGTCTGCTGGCCCTTGTGTACATGTGTACCCGGTTGAACCCTACAACTCGAATCAATGATCTTCGTGCCATGGTGTGTATCTTATAGTGTATTTTTGGTAGTGTGGTAGTATAATGATAATGCTTTTATTATGTTAATGTGAATCTATGCATTTACTGATAGAGTAAGTCAGTTTCCCGACCGACTCAGGTGTGGTGACATACACAGATCTCTTCAACTGCTGGATTCGGGCGATGAACCGGGTGAAGGTCTCCTGTGGCCAAGCACACATTGAGACAATTGTGAGCAAGTTACCTTTGTCTCCATGTGATGATGCTGTCCTGCAGCAAGCCTATCCACATGGCTGGGACACTCGAAATGAATTTGAACATATTTTATGTGTTTTGATGTTTTGGTTTCACATTACATGGCTGAGTGAAAAATCATATTGGGATATGAGCTGTTCTGCATGTTGCACTGATCAGGACAATTCGTGGATGAAGGCCAAGAAGAAGCGCTCTGTGGCAGAGGTGTCCGCAGGGAATGGTGATGTTGGTCAGATGCTTGGGCTTGCACCACCTCAAGACAGCCCTGTGCAGCCCCCAGAGCTGGTACAAGCTGATGGGACATCTGTCACTGTCCAGCCAGCAACTGCAGTGGCCCCTGTGACACATGTGCAGCCTGCTGCGACAGTCCAGCCAGCAACTGCAGTGGCCCCAGTGACACATGTCCACCCTGCTGCGACAGTCCAGCCAGCAACTGCAGTGGCCCCAGTGACACATGTCCACCCTGCTGCGACAGTCCAGCCAGCAACTGCAGTGGCCCCAGTGACACATGTCCACCCTGCTGCGACAGTCCAGCCAGCAACTGCAGTGGCCCCTGTGACACATGTGCAGCCTGTTGCGACATTTGTGCAGCAAGTTGTGTCACATGGTGGGACTCCTGACACTCCAGCACCTCCTTGCACTCCTGCTCGAGCTTATCGTCGTGCTCCTGAAACACCTGTCCCTGCTGCTCAGTCAAAGGCTGCTGCCCGCCCACCTCCACGTGAAGATGCCATGTCTGATGATGAGAGTGACAACAGCCTGTCGTCAGATGTGGAAGCACATGTGTCGGAGCCTGTCGAAGAGGAGCCAGATCCATGCCCCATCTGCTTGGAGAAGATCCAAGTGGGAGAGTCGGTGACAGCCCTGCCTTGTGCACATGTGTGTCACAATGAGTGCCTGTCAAAGTGGAGGGCCTCACGTCCGGGCGGCATCCCTCTGCACCACTGCCCGATGAGGTGTGAGAGGACCTGGCAGTCGGAGATGGAACATGTGCCGTCTGAGTGGGAGCTTGTGGAGGCCGAAGGTGAGACTGCTATGGAGACTGAGATCGAGCAGATTTTTGGCTGAGGTCATCTGTTTTGGCTGAGGTCATCTGTTCAGTTCCTTGTGTCGTGTGTCATTGGCATCATGGTCTGACATATGTCCTGAGGGGAAGTCATTTGTGCTGCATGTTTCTGTGGTGCTGTGGGTTGCATATTGTGGTCATCTGTCTAAGTGAATGATGATGGCATAGTTGCTATGTTTCCTTTGTTTGTGTGAACAAGCACATGATGTTTTATTGTTTATATAATTTTGTTTTGTGACATTTGTGCAGTTGACCGCAATATCTCGTACTATAGGGGAGGCACCCTGTTCGAAGCACCAGCAGCTAACATGCCTTCAGGCAATCTTAAATTAAGAGAGCTTGGCTTCACTGCGAAGAGTTGAAAACATTGGATCACTTGAATTGTGAAATCAGCCTGCTTTGTGAGTGTGGCAGCACAAGTCAAGTTATTGTCATGTAATAATGTTGATTTTATTGTATTATTATTATTATTGTTGCTGACAGGCTGATGGCGAGCAGCTCCACTATATCAGCAAGTTTGATTCTGAGAATTATGCATTTCCTTTGATGCAATGGCATGCACTTCAGTTGAATCAAAGGAAGTCAATTAGTCTGCAATTGTGTTGACGTATGTCTATGGTGTTCTTGTAGCTGAATTGTGGTTCAGGAGTTTTGTTTCTGTTGTCTCATTTGTCCCCTGTGCTCTGCTACTATGGTGCGGGATGATGCAAGACTCATGGTCTTCAACAACCTTCAGCTGCCAAGCACTGTGGGGTATGTTGACAACACTGATGCTAATCGCATTCACTGGGATATAGCGTACTTCTATGACATCATCCGGGAAAAGGGGCATGAGAAGAGAGGTTCCTACAAGTTCTACCGAGAGCTTCTTGGGACGGTAACAAACAAAGCTTTTGCTTTGAATGATGTGAGTTTGAGGACAGCTGTCGCCAGGTAGGGGTTTCTGAAATGTTGATTCAAAAATCTTATTTATTAGTAAGAACCTATCATTTAAAATTAGCTGGATACACTTTCAATATTTTGTGTTCATGCCGGAGTGAAGTGTTGGTTGGATTTTGGTGATGCCAAACCAATCAGCCTTGCTTGGAGGCCAGGCCTACTGGACCGAAATCTCTGCACTTCTTTGGCACTGGTGATCTGCCTGTTTACATTTGTCAACAGAGCTCGGGAGGAGGCCAAAGCTCAATTCCTGTTGTCCTACTTGAAGGCAGTTGGCTTCATGGTGATGCCTTGGGTGAGTGCTGTTGCTGGAGTGCAGGTGAGGTTTCCAGCGAATCGAGGTGAAACTTTGTTGGTGACTTCTTCTGGGAATCTTGCATTGGCTGCTTTTCTTCGCAGTGTCCATAGAGGAATTACTACAGCTTGGTCTCAGGAGTGGCATGCTATGTTCAATGCTGGACATTTGTCATCTGATTGGCAAGAGGAGGTACATGTTGTCGATATTATCATTTTTGTTGCTATTTTGGAACGCTTTAGACGCTCCAGGCAGAAAGCGGTTCTGGGACAAATGTCAATACAGCTGCTCCAGGATTTTAAAGATTTGATGGCGACATTTGTGTCAACTGCAATGGATCAGTTTTTGCTGCACATGTATACCCCAGAACAACCACATCAAGCACAACAAGCTGCTCCTGCCAGAAAATTTAAGAAACTAGCCATGTTACTTCAGCTAGTTGTTTTGATCAAATTTTGGCTTCACTTTCTTTATGTTGGGTTTATTTAGATGAACCAATTACAATCTACTCTTGTCACAAGTGTCATCCACCAGGAAACGTCGAAGTGGACCGACAAAAACTCATGAGTCACATGTGTTGGTGCACCCAGACTCAATATGGACCATGCTGGAAGCAGCTCGGGAAAAGAACTGCAGCTTGTCAGTTGTCGCCAAGTTGCGCAGTGATGAAGTTCAAGGAGGTGCACACGCATCTTCTGTTGAGTACTGGAACCGCAAAGTGCTGGGAATTTATTTCGGGAAGGTCAAAACTGGGTTCCTGAATATTCCACACATCAACATGGTGACTGATGCTTCGACTCACAGTCAAAAAGAAACAATTGTCAGCATATGTTACTCTCACGAGATGGACAGTTGTGCTCTTTGCCCGATTCAACATGTCTCTAGATCCAAAGTCATTGCCCCACTTGAGTTTGATCTGGAGCCGGAAATCGAGATTCTGGCCGCCACACGCAAAGTTGAACGTTTGGCTGCCTACAGGTTTCTAGCTGCTCTTTCACATCAGCTGTGGCACATTTCACGGGGGCGACTCTCACTTCCAGCATTTACTCCACCTTTGTCAATGTACTTGTCTCCGCTGAGTCCACACAAGAAGAGGATTGTCCAAGGCAACCAGGTCTTGATCAAGGATGTCCATACTGGTGAGACACATGTCCAAGATTTGTCAAAGGCTATGGATATACCCATCCTCACTGTCTCGATTGATCAGGGCGGTGTAGGTGCTGTTTCTTAGCAGCAATATCAAATGGGAAGGTTTCATAAAAGTATGAATTTATGACACATGACATGTGGCCATTCATTGTATATTATATGTAAATGCAGAATACATGTATATTGTTTTAATACGTTTGTATGGTTATTTTCCCCTTGACCTGTTTCTTTGGTGCAACATTGTGGCCCAGGCAGGCTTGGCCTACTTGCAACACTGCAATCTGCTTGCACACTGTCACTGTGATAAAGTTCACAGACTGATTCGAGATCTGAAACTGTCCAATGGCTGTGACCCGAAGTTCAACGAGGCTGTATTAGCCACAACATATGCCTGGTCAGTCAACTATAAGCCACATGGCTCTGGGGCTTTTGGAGACGAAAAGTATGATCTCCTGGCCAACTTCTTTGATACATGTGTCATGGAGGACTCACTCAAGGCAAATCTTATCATATTAGTTTTATGTTTTTTTAACACCATTCAAAAATCATCCAACGTAAAACTCGTAGCTGATGATGTTGTGCAAAAACTTTTGGAGCAGGACTCGGAGCACTTCCAGCGGTACAAGTGTCTCATGGCTCTGGACTTTGAAGATGATTTTGGCAGGACACCAACAGATGAAGAAATGTGGAATCACATGTCAGAGTTGCCATCCTTTCTAGCCAAAAAGGGCTTACCAAAACCAGGCAGGTGGTTCGCCTGGCATGAGTGTGCACACCAACAGCTCAAAGAGTTTTTTGCCACACGTTGCCTTCTGCACTGGTACTTTGAAGATGAGGGGCTGCCAGCCCCTGAAGAAGTAAATACAAAATTTCAAAAGTGCAAAGGGGATCTGGGGGGCTTGAAACTGCTACATCGAGCTTTGACATATGTCAACCATGAGACTGCATGTATCATGCTCTTGGTCAGCCGACCTTGCTGGACCTGGTATACGGAACAAATCTCTGAGATCAAAACCCCCCAGGAAGGAGTTGAGCAACTCATGACGTGGGCTTTGTCTTGGTACAAAGATGATCACTTGCTGGCCATTGTGAAAACTCTGTATGATTGGCGGTCTCTGAAGAAGTTGGTGTACTACCAAGTGCACCAAGGCAGAACTGATGATGATGACCTAGCAGCAACTGTGTTCAAATATGCGTCAAATGTCCTGTCAAGAAGATTATGGACAATGTCAAGGTATGGCACAGCTCCTGAGTGCTTTGTGGGACTTGTCTCGTCATGTGTCGATCATCGCCAGGAAGCCATGCGTGTGATGAGGAGAGACTGGCGGCTTCTCAATCTGGCGGAACAGTCGGACAAATGTGCTAAAATTGTCCCTGACTTGCAATTCTTGTTCAGCGCCCCTGTCAGGCTATCGTGTGCTCTTTTTGAGCAGAGTGGCTGGGACGAAACAAGTGTCCCTGGAACATTTGTCTTGAAGGGTGTCTTGACTGTCTTGCCCGACAACAAGATCGTCGAATATTGTCATCAAGCGGTGAGAGTGGAGGCAAAGAGTCACCCAAACCAAAAGATGACCGTGCCACGTGTGCAGTCATGTGTCATGAACAGCAATGTCTTCAGTTCCAGAAAGCTATTCCATGTGGGAAAGTTGACTAAAGAGGAATTCGTCCAGAAATGGGGCAAGCGACAGACTGCTGATGAGCAGTATGGTCGCAAGATCTTTTCTAGCCGCTATCATCGTCTTCCCAAATCTTTCAGCAACATCATGAAGAAGAAATCATGGACAAGTGTCAATGAGGAACAGTATGGGAAATCATATGCTGCATGGGAGTGGATTCGATTTTACACTGAACATACTTTAGCGGAGACAAATGTCAAAGTTGACGACACTTGGATTTTGATTGAGCATCTTTTGCTTGCTGGCATTGTTTCCTCAATTCTCAAATAGACTTACTTAAAAATATTCTTTTCTTTGATCAGTTTGGGCTGCACTTGCAGGATGGTCTGAACTCTGTCATGTGTTTTCCTGGTCAACTTCTGTCACAGTTGTCCACAGAGACAACTGTTCTCAGCCTTGGCAATCGACTTTGGGCAACTATGGTGTGGCCGTTGGAGGAACATGGTCATCATGACAGGTTTCAAACCTACAAGCTCAGCACCAATCCATCCATTGGGGGGTCATTTGTCTTTCCATTCAACCCAAATGACTGGGTAGCAGCAGATGCAGAAGCATCATTGGAGGAAGGTGTTGGCGTACTACTGTCTCCACAGCGTCCATTTGAACCCTTGCCACAGGCAGCCCTTCGCCAGTCGGTCAATTTGACTTACAATGACTTGGTCATCATTGCTGATGCACTGGGGGTGCCCAATCCTGTTAAGTTGTCTCGAGCTGATTTGATTACCCGCTGTTGTGAGCGGCTTGGGGATGCAACTTTCACAGAGTTTGTGAAAAGTCAGGAAGCAGCAGCGAAAAAAAAACAAAGAAGAATAATGCAGTGACAAATGTCGACCTAGCTGCATCATTGCTGGAGGGGCTGGATAAGGATGAAGCACAAGAGTTTAGCGACATCAAGACATTTGTCAATCCTCGAACTGCTATGAAGAGAAAGTGGGCAGAGATTAAGGAGGAGAAAAAAAATGAATCTTGGTTGCTGACTAGATTTCTCAAATTAATTAGTCAAAATGAAGTGAAATAGAAAGCTTTAGAAATAACTAATTTCAAACATTCTCGTCTAAGGAGAAGGAGGAAAAGAAGAAGAAGATTGCCTCTCGCAAAGCATTTGGTCGAGGCCGAGGAGGTCGGGGACGAGGACGAGGCAGAGCCAGAGGCAAAGGCAGAGGCCGTGGAGTTCAGCCTCAATCCAGCGATCGTCCAGAACAGGTGTCAGAGCGCCACCTCCAGCACCATCTGTTTCTGAGCCTGTGCCCTTAGCACTGCTTCCCGAAGTCGCTGAGGAACATGAGGAACATTCGCACGCACATGGAGCAACATGAGGAACATCAGTCCCCGGACATGGAGGAACATGAGGAACATGAGTCGCCGCACATGGAGCAACATGAGGAACATCAGTCGCCGCACATGGAGGAACATGAAGAACATCAGTCGCCGCACATGGAGGAACATGAGGAAAATCAGCCGCTGCACATGGAGCTGGATGAGGAAGAAGTGTCTGATGCTGCAGCTGGGCCTGCTGCAGGTCCTGCTCCGTTAGCAGAGGCTGTAGCAGAGCCTGCAGCAGGACCTCCAGCAGAACCTGCTGCAGCTGAAGCAGGGAGGAGGCGTCATGTGGTACTTGTGTCGCCAAGAGAGCACTTCACACCTGCAATCCTTCAGAGATTGGCACCTCCAGGAATGTCATTTGGCTTGGACCAAAAGGCCCACCGCTTCACCATAAAGTTTAAGATCAAGCCTCGAGAGGGACAAGTGTGGGCTGCTTATGGACCAGGTGGATCTCGCTCCAAGGCGTTTCAACATATGTCCTGGGAAGAGGCACTGAAGCAGTTGCATCAGGAAGCTTGGGAGCGCTGGGATTTGGCAAAACATTTGCCTGGCTTTGAACTCGATGATCCGAATCAAGCGCAGCAGCCTGGACATGTCTCAGACAGCATGCTTGCTGTGATAAGAGAGGTCATTGCACAGATGCCTCCTCCTACTAAGTATCCTAAGCGTCCTTGAACAAGTGTGTTGCAATGGCTTGCACATGTATGCTGCTGCGCTTAAAAAAATGCCTCAAGTTTGAATGAATGAATGCACAAGACTTTGAGTGAATTTGTCTTGTCTTGGACTTGTTTTAAGATTGAGTTTCATGCCCGCAGCTTTTTATGTGAATATGTCAAACTGTTTCAAACAACTATGTAGTTGTATTCATGTTGAAAAAACCATGTTATATCAAATCATGGCATAATTTTCGAAATTCCACTGGATACTGGTCACTGATCACTGACTATTATCTTGAGTATAAATTTCACTCCTCCTCTGAAGTGGCCATGGGGAAATCAATTGCAGTTGCAGAAAGGCGCAGCAGCAGCAGCAGCGGACTATGATGTGGCCCTTTCTTCCATTTCTCTGCTTTGCACCTCCGAAGAAGAACAAGTGTCAGAAGAAGAACAAGTGTCAGCAAAACAAAGAGGTGGACGAAGCTGCTACCAAGAAATATGTCCATGATGATGCTGGCTCTTCTGGCACTGGCACTGAGGCATCAGGTGTCACTGAAATGCATGAGGCAACAAGTGTCAATGCAGCAGCTGCAGCTGCCACTGATTTGCCAATTGACCCATTTGTGGACAAATGTGCTAAAGCTCTTGCATTTGGCTATGAGGATGCCTGGCCCTACTCTTCCTTCAACAGGCCAGGGTTGATAATCATGTTGTTGAATAATAACAAACGTAACAAAGAAACTTAGTAGTGTCTTAGTTTCTTAGTAGTACTTAGTAGTGTCTTCAAAACTATCCTGGCTGCCCACCCTGACTGCTGCAGGTGTGCACAAATGTCGTCGTTCCTGATGGAGACCTTTTCTCGGTTCTTGGCACATGATCTTCATGTGTCTGGTGGGAATGCGATCAAGATGTGGCCACCTCTCCTGGACTCACTGTACCCATGTCTGCGACCAGTTACAGACCTTGCGATGAAGCTGTCACTCCTGTGCCAGCGTGCTTTTGCCAACAGGCTCCAGTGTTCACATCATCTCCACCACTTTGTTGAGTACTGGTGTGGCGCAGCCAACTTGACCAAGGAGATGATCAAAGCAGGCTTTGAAGGAGCTGGGTTCGACATCATCCATTCACATATGCACAGTTGTCTCGACACATGTGGCCTTCGTCTCTGGATGGATATGCTCATGAGCATATGTGAACATGGTCTTTGTTGGCTTGGACCACCTTGTTCTTCATTTGTCATATTATGTCTGGCGCAAAGCCAAAGGTATGGCTGGAACCAGTGGTGGGGAGACACCACGAGGACATTTGTCAGGACTGGCAATAGCCACATGCAGGTAGCAGCCATGATGTTCCTTGTGTCGTGTGTCATTGGCATCATGGTCTGCTTGGAGCAGCCGGACAACTCGTGTTTGCACAAGTGTCTTCCTATGAGGTCAGTGTTGTCATTTGTGAAGGCTCATCGTGTGAAGACTTATCTTGGAGCATTTGCTGGCCCCACTCAGAAGCCGCTGCAGATATGGACAAACAGAGTGTGCTTCAATCAACTGTCCAGAGATTGTCCAGCCAGGGAACAATTGTCAGGTGAGCAACTGGTGACTCGAAGTGAAGATGGCCGAAGTTTCACCGGGAGGAAGGACCTGCTAGAGGAGTCAGGTAGCTACACTCCACAATTTGGGTCAAGTGTTGCCCAGACTTTTGCATCGGAGTTTCTGCGGCTGCGTCATGTGTGAGTGACTTTTGTCTCACACTTGTGCCAGCTGCCTGCATGCAGTGTGTTGCACTACATGGAGAACTTCTGTCTCCCCAATCTTTGGCAACCACTGCAAATTAGATTTTCAACACATGTCAAGCATCATGTGTTTGATCTCATCATAGGGTTCTTGGGTAAAAACAGTTGTCCTTGCAGGCGAAACTCAGGAATTTGTTTGATACTTGTGTTTGTAAATGCTACGAGAATATGCAAAATCTTAGATAAATCTTAATTCCAACTCCACTTGCTTCACCTGAGGTTGGATGGCAATGTTTCGAGGCCAGGGTATACAGACACATGTTCACTTGTGCTTACTTGTGACAATTGACACAAAACTTTGACATATGTCCTCTCTTTTGCTCTTGCCAGGAGGAAAGCATATCAATAAAATATAATGAAATTATATAAACATATAAACATTAAAAGAAAAATATATCATGTATTATTGAATTAACTATAATTTCTGGAGTTTTGTTTTACGTAAACCATCGTTTGGAATGCGTTGTCCTTTGCGATATGCAAAACGTGAAGAGAGAAAAAAAACGTGTTTTTTTTCTGACACAGTTTGTGGTACTCCATTGTGTTCCACCGTGATACCACCGTGATACTTGGCGTGCAATCTTTGAGAAAAATTAGGAAAAAAAAGGAAACACATGGAAAACCCAGGAAAACAAAAGGCAACAGCGTTGCAGTATCAACTCTATTTTTGTTTTATTTCTGTCTTCAATAACCCAAACCTACCTTATAGAGGACCCAGGGAACCAAGGTAGCACATTACGTTTGGTGATCTACTACAACAAACACTTCCAGTACCTAGAGTGCGAGACCTGGTGGAAGCCAATTTGATTGCAGCTGAGGCCTACAAGCACTCAACCTCCGGAATCCGGATCATGCCGATTGCCATTGAGAATCTTCGAGCGGGAGTTATCTCTGATGCCAGTTGGGGAAATTCCCAAGGACAACGGAACTTGGAAAAAGATGGACTTGACCATTGGGAGGAGACAGAAACCCAATGGATTCGACACCATGTCGCACCAAGGACTACAACTTTTCATCCAGCAGCTACAGAGACAGGACCAGACCTACACGATCTGCTGCCATCTCGCCTGACCATCTTCAACGGCCAGACACTTCGAGATGACTGGACTACAACCAAGGGAATCACGACACTCCAGCAGGACCGATGGACTGGGAAAACGATTTTTGAAAAACAACCTCAAGGAAAGAAACTCAGTCATGACAATATTAATGAACTGTTTCTCCAGCTTTTGAATACCAGTAGTCAAGGTGGGTCAATCTTGATGTACTATGACAAAAGCCTTGAAGACAGCAAAGATCCACAAAAGGTTTCCATAGTGTGTTGGAAATCCACACGACTCAAACGGAAAACAATCAACACGCTGTCTGCAGAGTGCCAGTCTATGGTAAATGCAGTTGGTCTAGCTCACTGGCATCGTTTCCTTCTAGTTGAAGCACTTGGCCACCAACTTCAGCAAGAGGATTGGGAGCGGGCTTTGGCCACTGTTCCATATGTGGTAGTCACGGACTCCAAGAGCCTTTTCGACTGCTTGAACAAGACGGTCTGCACCTATACCCAGGCAGACGACAAGCGCACTGCCATCGACATTGCAATCCTCAAGGACGACTTAGGTCTTTCAGGAGGACATCCAAGATGGATTGAAGGTGCCAATACGATTGCTGACCCGCTGACGAAAAAGATGCGGGGTGATTTCTTAAGAGGAGTTGCAAACAAAGGCTTTTGGACCTTATCGTTTGCAGGACACCAGAAACTTAGATCAGAACATGACATCCTATTATTATGTATAGATTGCGAGATCAAAAAGGGGAACACAAAATGTGGCCGGTGTGAATCATGCATTGGCTTTCCCCTTTTTTTGCACTGAGCTTGGATGTCATTCAATTTCCGCAACATTTAAATTCCAGATGGGGATAGATGCAGCGAGACATCTGGCACATGAGGGTTACCTTGCTGCCGAAAAGGGTGCTCAATTGTTCTTGGTCCCCACTTCTTGTTCACACTTTAAAATTAGGTTGCATTTTTACCTTAAAAATTACCTAATCAGGTAGGACATACGGAATTAACTATTCGGCAGGAAATTGCCTAACCTGATCTTTTGGGTGACGAACTCCTGACGAACTTCTGACGAACTTGACGAACTTCTGACGAACTTGACGAACTAACTATTGACAACTTCTGACGAACTCCTGGCGAACTTGACGAACTTCTGACGAACTTTGACAAACTTCTGACGAACTTGACTAACTTGACGAACTTCTGACGAACTTGGCCTTGCCTTCATGGTATGTAGTGAAGTCCCAGCCTTTATCTCATTTTTTTCAGACGGCCTTCTTTGAAAACGTCAGTGGGATCTGACAACACACACACATGCATTGCAGAAGGGATAGGAGTGTGGGCCGATTTCGTCTTTAAGTAACCATTTGACTTTTGGCTACTCACTCATACACGTTTAAATTCTATTTGGCAGCCTTGGCCGCATCACAGCAAAACCCAATTTTTGACATGCGAGGCCCAAAAAATGTTATTGGTGTCGGGTCCATTCTGGGTTCGGGTATAACGTATCAGTAATTCAGTATCAGTCTTCATTTTTTCTTACAATTGTGCGTGCATTTTTGGGCCGTCCATCATCTTGCAACGACGTATGCGAGTTTTGTGTTTCTTCAAGGAACATTGTCTTTGTTGAAGAATGAAATAAGTTGTTGGTACCCACGCCCCATATGTCCCAACAATTTCTTAAATTCCAACGTTCAAAAGTCGGTAAAAATTGTTGCATCCTTACGGCAGGTAATTGCGAAATTTAATATGCCGGTGGGGGACAAACCCCTAGCGCCGCCCTCGGGGTCCACCCCATCCCATGGAGTCTCTCTCAGCCAAATGGCGCAAAGCCAGGGGGGTGCTCAGATGCATGATGTCATCTATGAACTACATTTTTAAGTGAAAGGGAGAGGTGCAAGTGAGATCTTGAACGATATATTCGGTGAACGTAATGTTTGTTTGATGTATTGCAGCGTGGTTTGTTGAGGCATGCAGTATGAGTATCATTTGATTTGTTTGTAGCCCGGAATATGTTTTTGCTGCCTTAGTTGAACACAATGGAATTGCAAGGGACTTTGTGTTGCCACGCGATAGGTCGCGGTCCATGACCCTGTGCTGTGATAATATCCAACGCTTGCAGATGAAAATGCCCTGCATGTGTTGTTTTCTATCATTCAGGAAAAGGTGCCCCTGGTGCTGGCAGTCGAGAAGATGAAGGTGCAACGGCCGGCTTTTCTCGGGAAAATCCCTTGGCCCATCATCCATGTTAGCCATCAAATGGAAACCTGAGTGGAACCGAGGTGCAAAATTTAAAAAAACATAAGAATGAAACATATTGGAAAAGTTGCAGAGGTGTCCGAAGATGCCGGGATTTCGTGGGATTTGCGTCGGGATTTTCACGTGAAGATCTTCACGAAGATGTGCCAGGCAGCTGGCGCCGCCCACCGGCCAACCGCGAGAATGCAGAATCCTGGCGGAAGGCGGAGCCCCCAGAGCGAAGGCCAATGAAGACAACGAAACACCAGCAACGAACGCATGAAATGCCCATGAAACATCATGAAGCTGCTCAACTGAACCACAAAGAAGCCACGACAGATATCAGGAAACTCGCTCAGATCCGAAGATTGGTTTTCAAATGCTTCAGAATGACATTGCGGAATGCATTTTTTTTACACGGTTTGAAACGAAAACAAAAAGATCAACATGAATCATTTTAGATGTTCACTTACTGTTGTTGGTTAACTACCTTTATGTATTTATTGAACTCAATCTATAACCTCATCGCAGTTGAATTTAAGCAGTTGAATTTAAGCAGTTGAATTCAAAGGGCACTGTTTCTGACACTCCATCAATGGCTTCAACGTACTTCTTGAAACACTATATAGACGGTTGAAATTTAACAGACTTCAGATGAGTGCAAGTACAACCTGATAAGATGAAATTGCAACTCCGTGGAATTCAACCTGCTCAAAAATAGTGTAAACGCAGCAAAAGGCAAGCCGAATTTAGTTTAATCGGTTAAAAGCAGAGAGATCTACCATATATATATATATTAAATAACTTAATTTGTTAGTTGACTTGAGCATGCCTGAGCGGGTTTCCCTGCATTCAGCTGCAAGTCACATGTTTTCCTTTCAATTCAATTTCACATGCTGGAAGTTGGTTTGACTTCTTGTCACAGTCTGATTCTCTTGGCATGTTTCTTGGCTTATTCCGAAGTCATCTTGATGTAAGTCCAATGCAGTTCATTATGTCCAATTTCAACCAAATGATGCATAATTGAAGATGAAAGCCGATTCATTTGGTTAGAAGCGACGAGTGTGTTGTCAGGTTGGCAACAGATACGTGTGAGTTTTTCCACTCGCGTCCCAAGGAGGAACCCATCCGCAGAACTACGACACGTGAGGCAACTCATGTCGCAAATCTTTGAATCAAATATTTCTTTGAAAAGCGACATGCGGAGGCCAGAAACACAGAAAGTCCTTGGGTAATCTCAAGAACCCTGCCTTGAAACATGCACAGAGTTATTGAAAAGCAGAACAGAGAGTGATCCAGGTCGTTAGTTAACAAAATGAAAGCCGTTGGTTGCAACAAGTTGTGATACAAGTTGTAACCTGAGTTGCAACGCGAGTTGCAACACAAGTTGTAACAGTGTAACTCGATGTGTAACGGATCTCAGCCTGGTTTTTACATCAAGTCCTGAGAGCGCAACGGACCAGGATGATGATGGCCCACGTCGTCCGCCACAGGCACACGCAAGACCAAAAAAGGTCGAAACACACTGTTTTGTTTTGCACCGTCTCTGCACGGTGTCGCACGGCACAAGTTTGGCTTTCTGCTTGTAGGTGACATGCAAGTGACCAAATTTGGTGTGACCAGGAAGAACCTATGAGACGCACGGGGTCAACGCAGCAGGAGGATTGGGATTGTGATGGATTGTATTGTATTGTCATGTCATTACGCGAGGATTTGTTGCCAGTGATACCTTGGGACTTTTCTGCGGTGCCCCCTTCACATTGCATGGAGCAACTGGCATGAGGGTAAAGCAACACTGCTTACAATGGAGGGTATGTTCCTTGTGGGACTCGGACTTTGGCTGTGAGTCGTTAGTTTACACTAGTCGTGCACATTCAAAATTGCATCCCAACACTGTGCAGGGATCTTTCCAAGAACGTAGGGGTTTTTATTTTGCATAGCGCTAAACACAAATGACTGGTTTAGAGCACAAAGTGGCTCAAGTGTCTTGTTTCCCACATCTTCGTGTGGGGTTCTGCACATACTACGCGCCCTCTGTATCACACAACAGCATTGGCGCCCACACTACGCGCACGATTCTACCATTTGTTTTTCGTGGCAGGCATGGTGCTTGTAGCATCTTCACCATTGCAGTGTGTAAGCATATGCTATATGGACCGTGCATCCTTCGGTAATCCGACGGTAATTTTGCAATGATTCAATCCAGGAAGCGCCACGTGAGACAGCACCTCGAGAGGCGGATTGGGGAGTCGGATTCAGGACATGTTATGCCTCATACCAGTAGTACCGCACAAGGCGGCGGAAGTTTCAAAAATAGGAAACCTATAGGAGAGTGCCCGTGCTACTGCTGCATTCTTCTCCAACCGCGTGCTCCTTACCTGCCGTTGCGCCACGCGGCGCCAAAAGCTCCGTCTCTTTCAATCTCTCGTGACTGCGTCCTGTCTCTCCTTGAGGTGGTCCTTGTGCGTTCTGTCAAGCAAAGCACTCTCCGTCGCCTTCGGGTGCATTGCGTTACCCTGTTGACTTGGTTGTTAGGTGGTCGTGCCCATCCCTCTTGGTTCACCGTGGAGTGCCTCCAGGTCTTAAGGCATGGTGTGAAACTTTGGGGGCGATCCTTCACTGAGCCTTGGAATTCCTTGCTTGTCCGGATGGTTTGGCAGTGGGTCGGTCATGTTCTTCGTCAGCCTGAGTCTTCCTTAACGCGGTCTGTCCTTCTTGGTTTGCAGCCAGCTCTGCACCAGAGGCGGCTCCGTACCGGACCCAACAATAGCGGACATCGGCCGGTCCTCAGATACCTGCAACATAGGAACATTCCATTGGAGACAGCCACAGACAAGCAACAATGGAGGAACCTCGAAGAACCGGGGCTCCGCCACAATGAGGTTTGCGGGCCAGTCTCTCGAGCGAATGTCTTCGCCATTGCTTGTGATAAACACATGAGAAGACCAGACGCTGTCTTCAGGGAGCTTATCATGGGCAACAAGTGTTTTTTGCCATGTGACCGTTGCTGGGGCACAATGTTGCTTGGAACTTGATCGCGTGCTTGGCTAGAGACAGCATTCCTTTACCGGGGATTGTTCGCGCAGCGTCCTCGAGGGCATTTTGGCCACTGCCTGGATACATCACGGCCCCTTTCATCTTCGAATCTTGCTCTTCCAAACACCCAGTGAAGAACGCAGTGACATTGCCCAGCATCTAGTGAACGCCGTGCCTTTCAACTTTGAACCTTTTAATCAACATGGTATTGTTGCTGAAAGTTCAAATTTGCCCGCTGCCTGGTGCAGTGACATGACACGGCTTGCCACAGAGCTTGCTGGCTGACACACTGTTTCTGGGGGCTGGGCCGTTGGCTCGCCTACAGTCTGTGACTGAACTCTCACAGAGGGCGATGGAGAGGTTGGTTGTTGTGAATCACGGATGGCAAAGCGAATTCATTGATCGACCGAAAGGTTGTTGGAGCTGTGACTTTTGGAGTGGTGGCAGTGGTTGCAGCGGTCACCTCACCGCAACTGCTGGATGTAGTGTGGTGTAACGCAGTTGTAGCTGTGGTTGTAGTGTAGTGTAGTGGAGTTGTAGTACGTAGTGTAATTGGTGTAGTGCAGTTGCAGTTGCCTTGGTAGTTGTGGTAATGAGTGTAGTGTAGTGTAGTGTATAGTGTAGTGTCGTGTATAGTAGTGTACTGTAGCGTTGTGTACTCTAGTGTGATATCGGTATAGTGTAGTGTAGTCTAGCGTAGTGTAGTGTAAAGTAGTGTAGTTGTAGCTGTAGTGTAGTGTAGTGTGGTGTAAGTAGCGCAGTGTAGCGAAATGCAGTGGTAGTTGGAATTGCAGTTTGCAGCTGCAGCTGTAGTTGTAGTGTATTGTAATGTAATTAGCGCAGGGTAGTGTAATGACAGTGTAGTGTTGTGTAATGCAGTGTAGTTGTTTTTGCATTTGTATTTGTAGGTGCAGTGTGCTGCATTGTAATTAGTGCAGCGTAATGCAGTGTAGTTGTAATTGTAGCTGTAGCTGTGGTAGTGGTAGTACTGGTAGTAGTAGTTGTAGCTGTAGTTGCTGTCGTAAAGTAGTTGTAGTAGTTGCTGTAGTAGTTGCTGTTGTAGTTGTTTTAGTAGTAGTAGTAGTAGTAGGAGTAGCAGTAGCAGCAGCAGCAGCAGTAGTAGTAGTAGTAGTAGCAGTAGCAGTAGCAGCAGCAGCAGCAGCAGCAGTAGTAGTAGTAGTGTAATTAGTGTAGTGTAGTGTAGTTTAGTGTAGTTTAGTGTAGTTTAATTAGTGTTGTAGTAGTGTAGCGGTAGTGGTAGTTGTAGTTGTAGCTATCTATCTATCTATCTATCTGTCTGTCTGTCTGTCTGTCTGTCTGTCTATCTGCAAGCTTGGAAACGGAGCTACTTTGCGAGACCTCCTCAGTTTTTGACCTTGCCAACATCAAAAACGCAGCAATTCTGCGAGATTTCCTCAGCTTTTGAACTTGACAACATTCAAAACGAAGCAAGTCTGCGAGACTTCCTCAATTTGGAATTTGGCAACATCAAAAACGAAGCAATGCTGCGAGACTTCCTTCAAAAATGGAAAGCTGAATGCAGAGCTGACGGTTTCGTTCCAATGCGTTTTTTGAAATTTCCAGTCCATGTCTCTAAACTATTGCGCCTGCCACGAAAAAGTGAGGCCAGGTCATACGAAGTGCTGCACCTGTCACACAAAATCATCTTAGCAAACCTACAGATCTGATGCTCCAAAATGCAACCCCTCTCAGGAAAGCAGCGCCTGGACCTCCCAACATCTCTGATGAACATGTCTCTCGTACTGCGCCTGCCACGGAAAATGAAGCCCTCACGTTTTTCTCACTTCTGACAAGGTGCAGAATCCCTTGCGCCTGCCACGCAAAACCACATCTGAACCTTCAAAATTGGTCCGAGCATGTGCTGTTTTTAACATTTTGACTTGGACACGTGCTTCGTGCCACAACGGCGTGCACTTTTTCCGACATCTCAGCTTCCAAAAGTGCTCCAAACCTGGTGTGTGTTTGCACATTTTTGACTTGGAAATGTGGTTCGCGCCACAGCGGCGTACATCGCAACTTCCAAAAGTGCTCCGAGCATGGTGTGCTTTGCGCATTTTGACTTCGAAATGTGCTTCGCGACGGCGTGCAATTTTTCATCTCTCATCTCCCCAGACGGTTTAGCAAGCCTATTTTTCGACCCTCCAGAGCCACAAATCAATGGAAAAACACCGTGTTTCGCAACTTTGCTACCTTTTCGTGCACCTGCATATTCTGTCTTCTGACTCTTTCGCATCTCTGATCTTCTTTCTTCTTCTCTTCTCTGACTCTTCCCACCTCTGCTTTTTCATCTGTCCATGTCGTCGGAAGTTTGACTTCTAAACTTCCTTCGGTTATTCATATTTTAAACATATTCATGTTATGCCTTAATACATACATAATTTGACATGATTCACAGTTATTTATTCATCTTTCATAATATATGTGTTTTATTCAAACTGGTATTCAACCTATATTCAAATTCTCATCAAACTATGCCAAACTGATTTTCAATGAAGCAACTGCTTTTGACTCGCAAACAACCAAATTCAATTCATAAATCAGAATTCTGTGGGCTCCTCACGGGATCTGAAGTGCTCGGGAGCTTTCCGACATGTCATTTCTCCTTCGAAAATTTCGGGAAAATCAATCGAGGAATTGCCACTGCCATTGTTTCAATGTTTACCTTTTTCCAAATGTCACATGCCAGAAATTTGTAGATATTACAGCACATGTGGTGTTTGAGAAGCATGTGAGTATTGTTGTATGACAATGACATATCTTGAAATGGTTGCCAAATCATGAGCGCCAAAAGCAAGCATGGGTGCTTCTGATGCCAACAGAGTGCTTTCGGTTTGCATTCCCTTGTATGCGTTTTGGCTCATGTCAGCAGTGTCGCTGGGCAGCCGCTTACTTAGCCTCCACCGGCTGTCTCAGTCGCATCCCGTCGCTCTCAAAGCACAAAAGCAGGTCCCGGATGCACATATCAAAACATATATCCAAAAAAACTGTGTATGTTCATACACTATGACACTATGATACATCGTGATGCATTGCCATTGCGTTGCCATAGACAAAATTTTGGTGATTTTTGTCGCTTCCCTTGGACCAGGAGACGGCATGGCCATCGTGGTGCAGCTGCCAGAGGGCGAAGCCCGCTTCGTTGCGGTCGACCTGGAGCCGCTCAGCGTCGCAGCATGATCCCATTCGATTCCTATTGTCCAATTTGATCTACGACATGTTTTGAGGGCTGTTCTTCGGGGGCATGTCTTCCAAGAGACGGCCATCCCTTAAAACCAAGGTTCTTTGCACGTCCTCTTGGGGAAGTTGCCGGCCGGGTAAGGCGCACAATCGAACAAGTCATGAGGTGCAATGACAGCAAAGGGTGCAAGGCATTCGTTGCTGAGTTGGTTTTGGATGATTTTTGGATTGCGCTGACTTGATCTCAGGTCCTCTTCTGATCAGGCAGCTTTTTTGCAGCCAGTGAGCATGTGTAATCCATGTAGGCTTGCAGCATCATTGCTATCACTCACCATATTTCAAGAGCCCGTGTCCTCCTTTAGTCCAAGCAGCGCCAACACTCCGCAGGGCTTTAAGGAGGATGCCGTAGAATCTAAGGTGCTGAAGTTTTCCGGACACATTTTATGGCGATCAAAAGACAGTAGAATGACAGCTTTATGCCCACTTAGATTCCTCCTGGCGAACAGCATTTCAGGGCAGGTTCAAGGAATGGTCATTGCGTAAACATCCACAATTGTCAGGGACTGGCTTTGGGGAAACGAAGTGAGTTGCCACGGGAATCACACTTTGGAGACAACAAAACTAAAGAAAGAGGTGCCCTCACCACTGATAGCTTTCAATTCCCTTCAAAAAAGGGTTGGCAAATTCGAGGGCCTGAACAACTGTCCCCTACATGCGTACAAGGGCGTTGGAACTCTCTGCTCCGGATTCAACGCTGATGCTTTTCAGCCAAGTTCTTTTGTGTTTCCTTTCGACTTGCAGTTTGTATGGGCGGTTTTCACTCCTAGTTGTCTTTTTCTTGCAATACCGCACGTCCGTACTTTCAATGTAAAAGGGAAGTCAGATGTGGTCTGATTGAAAACATATGCCAAATGCTTCCATTTGAAAAATAAAAACGATGCTCAAAAAATTGAGTGAGCAGATTCGATGGTGTCGTATTTTCTTTTTGTGTTTTTTGCCTCTCCTCACGCTTTAAGTGTGGAACGGTACATGGGCCAGGTGTCACAACAACATTACAGCAGGACAACAACAGGTCGAACTGCTGATTAAGCAATATAAGCAAGCCCATGTAAACAAATGAAAGAGCTGCAAAGAAGAAATAAGAGCGGGGAAGAAATCTAGGATTCTCTAGTAGCTGTTAGAAGCCCGAGCACCGTGCGAAGCCTGTGCGGAGAAGCCGACGCTACGTTCTTGGTAGCAAGAGCGACATTTGGCACCTCTAAGCTCACCCCAAATGGGTGATTATTTAGTTGCATTCGGCAAGCCCGCCGGCCATAGAGCAATGGCTCCAAGGGAGTTTGATATGCACGCTAGGACTCTAGGTGGTGCACCGTGTACCAAATGAGCAACGCACCCAGCAAAGTAGCGTCGGGTACTATGTATGAGCTTCTGGATTGACAGAAGACCGCTGCATGGAAGGAGACAGGGTGGAAGCGGGGAGAGGTTGCCCCAAGGGAGGTTGATGTGCACGCTACCTGGAAGCCTGAGAGAGAAGCACAAGATAAGAGGAGAAGAAGAGGAAAAAGAAGAAGAAGAGGAAGAAGACGAAGAGGAAGAGGAGGAAGAAGAAGAGACGACAGAGCCGTATAGGTCAGAAGCAGCTTGAGTAGAAAGCGCGTGCTTGAACAACCTATGGACAGCAAACCACATGAGCACCGGTCGATCAGCTTAGTACCGCGTGCGTGCTGTAACTAGTAACGGGGGGGTGGACTTGATACAGACGAAGCAAAAACTCGCGCAAGAGAACGAAGGAACCAGTTCAAGCCAAGGACAGAAACAAGAACAACACCTTCCAATCACACACGCCGGCAGGATGGCGGATTTCACATTATTTGACGATTCGTGTGCGTGTCAAAACTCCTGCTCCACATAGGCATTGCGCGAGCACATAGCCGCAGCTGTGCAGTTGTGGAGCTGTGGGGATGGTTGGTGTTGGAAGCTGCTTCAAAAAAGTCCACAGTTTGTGGCCGTTTCATCCGATTTCCGTGGATACTAAGGTGGATGAGAAACAGATGGAGATGGAGGAGCTTTCTTCCGCATTTCCGGATTTTCGCCTGGACGAGGACGAGGAGGACGAGGATGACGAGAATGGCGAGGATGACGAGGCTGTAGATTGCCGGATACTCTTTCAAGGCCGAGATCTTGAGCTGGAGCCCTTTGGCGTGCGGATCGAGTCGGGTCGAGTCAGAGGGTCCAAGTGATTTGGCACGCAGACAGAGGGGAAGAAGGTGTTCAGACGTGCACAACATGCAGTAGTGTCACCCACAAAGGCTGAACATTCAGACCATGACCATGGATGATCAGACGTCAGGTCCCGATGATATCCGATGATACTTTTCCCAGTGCCGGGTGTCACCATGTTTCACAGGTTTCCCATCCTGTGATCTGTGTGGTTCCGAGGAAGGCATCCAGGGCATTGGAAGCAGGCAAGCTTTGCACTGTACGATTGGTTTTCCGACTGCTGGGCGTTTGCTTGGCGTATCTATGGCATGCTATTCAGGGAATTGATGGGAATTGAATATACGTTTAACATAAATTGAATCCTAGTATTAAAGATGATAAATCGGAATAATACATAAGTCGAATGTGATTTAATTTACAGCAACTGAAATGCAAACTGATATATGCATCAGCTTGAGATCGACCCATTTGTAGGCAAACAATGGCACACAACAAATCACCTGCATCCTCAAGCACGCCGAAACACTATTTGTGAAAATTCTGAAAACATTTGACAACTCGATCTCAACTTTTTGCAATGTTTTTGCGTTGCTCGTGTTGCAAACGAGGCAAAGGAGGTTTTGGCTCAGTGCTTCGATCGCAAAAAGGAGGCCCTGCACTGTGCGAACTCGTGGTTTTATGGTCCCCGTTTGTTCTAAAATCCTTTCACAAACGAACCGTTGTCAAGTGAGACATTGAAGTCTTCTGTGCAGAAGGGAAGAAAATGGAAAAGTTCAAATGTCTTTGCAAAGTCTCAAGAAGTCTCTTTGAAAACCCGTTTGAGGTCAGAAACTTTGAAGAAATGATGCAATGACGATGCAATACAGAGATCAATGACCTGCATCAATGACCTCAACGGGACCTCAACGGCCGATTTCGACACGTCAAAGCAGCGACTTGGCGCCAAGAGCTGCTCAGCTGCCGGCTGTGCTCTTAGAAAATATCCGTGCTCTACATTACTTTTTCATTGTTAATATCTAAATTGTATATAAATTATACAACTTGTATCTTAAGGCCTTAAGGGATAAGAAGCTACTAACCGAAGGAAGTTTAGAAGTCAAACTTCCGACAATATGGACAGATGAAAAAGCAGAGGTGGGAAGAGTCAGAGAAGAGAAGAAGAAAGAAGATCAGAGAAGCGAAAGAGTCAGAAGACAGAACATGCAGGTGC
>CAMXCT020001922.1:57220-94720 GCA_947184155.2 Cladocopium goreaui | reverse complement strand
CACAACAACCAACCTCTCCTATAGGTTTCCTATTTTTGAAACTTCCGCCACCGCCTTGCCCGGTACTACTGGTAATTTCTAGTAACTTCGGACTTATAGTTGACTTAGTTTCTTGAAAAGTCCATGGCCCATCACGAGGTGGAGCACATCAAGGAATGGCTCGAGAAGAAGAAACGCGAGGACGAACTCGTGAACCTCTTGACCGGTGAAGGTCCTGAGCTCCCCAAACCGACGTCCGAAACAGCGACTGGACGACATTTTCTCGTAAGAACGCATGCCTTTTCTAGAAAAACGTTTTTTGGAAATGGAAACGCTTTCTATTGCAAAGACTGTGCAATATTTCTACTTTACCATTCATATTTCATTATATTTTTCAGTCCTATTGCAAACTATGGCAATTAGTATGCAGTGACACCTGCTGATGTACTGTAGCCAAAATTTCACATAGCTCTCCTGGCTCATGTTGGAACCGTGGAACCCGTTGCCAAGGACAGCGTAGACCCTGAGTACTTGCGCAAACTCAAGCGATCAGCAGCATCGAGACCCGGTTTGGTGAGTCAAGGACCTTCAAAACGGAGCAGCTCAAAGCATAGCGTTCGGACAGTTTTCGTGCAGTTGTTTCCCTCTCACATAGTTTTCACTTTCATACAGGTTTAAGAGTTTTGGTTTTAACAGATTGATTTTGAATAGCTTTCCTACATGGTTTTCACACAACATGTTCACACACTTGCTCAGAAATAGCTTATAGAATTATTGATGTGGAATGCATCGTACGTGCAAAAACACCTCAGTTAAACCTGACAGGAAGTAGTGAATGACTAGGCGCGAGAAACAGTGTAGAGGAATTCTTTCTACGTCCTTGCTAGATGCAACTGTTCCATCTGACCTAGACGGCACAAGTTCAGATTGAAACCTGAAAGTGTGATTGGAAAATTGTTTGAAAAACGACATGCCGGTTCTTGGCTTAGCCGGTTGCCATTGATGATAAGTTGGAAAATTGCAGGTACGTCGGGATGATCAGTCCCGATATCACAATCTCAAACCACCGTCTTCGTTGGGCAGTGGGTGGAATGAGATTCACTGCCCCCCTGCTGGAAATGAAGTGAACTCCTATTTGAAAGTCAAGTGAAAAACCAAAAAGCTACCGGCGTCAATGATGAAAAACGATCATTGTAAACTCAGCAAGTAAGTTAGAAGTTTTACATCTTTTCAGATGTTCCACACACACGCCTCGCAGCCGCGAGGCTGTTTTTTCAACAACTGCATGAAAGTTAGCGAAGCTCTTATCTGATCCCTGAGACAGGATGTAGCGATTGAAGCAAAATCAAAACACAGGGAGTGAAATGCAATTGAATTATCCGGTCTGCTCAGATTGGACATCGGAAGGTAGTTCACGTTGCCGCTAGTCATCGATTTCGGACAATTCTTCCATGTCCTGTGCCTGTTGGGCTAGGACTTGCGTTGTCAGGGCCAAATGGCTTGCAAGATGGGCCAGGTCTGCTGCCGTGAAGACCTGGACCCGGTTGGTGCTCAAGTCATCTCCCGGATTCTCAAGCTTCTCATGGATCGCAGCATTGGATTCTCTGTCATTGTTGAGAATGTTCCAGAGGACTGTGGCCAACTGGTGGATCTGACTAGGGGCCGATGCCGTACCAACATTGGCAGCGGTGAAATCGTCGTCTTCCATCTTCGATTTTGGTGTTGACTCTTGGCTTTCTTCAGGTCGATCAGCATTGTCAGACGGCTGCTGGTGATGCTGCCACGAATTGTTCTCATTGTTCACCTCAGGGATGTTGAAGTGACGACGCCAGTAGTTGGCTAGTTGGGTGGATTGTTCCCAACTGTTGATCCAGCCATGGCGGTCTGCACGAATGTGACCAACAATTCCATTGAAGAAGAACTCCGGTTGACGGTTCCGTTGAACACCGAAACTATCCACTTCTGTCACCATAAGGCGATTGACGCCTGTTTGGTGAGGAGAAATGACTTCTTTGAAGATGTGAGTGTGGAGAACTCGGTGTTGTTGTTCGATCTCCGCTTGGAGTGGGTAGGCTTCTTCATGGAGATGGTGGGCAGATGTATCCGGTAGAGGAACTGACGGTGCCGCTGACGTGTACCCGTAGTGGTGAGTCTGAGAAGAGCTGCCGCGATGTTCTATCCCATGGTGGGGATGTTGCGGCAATGTGCCCATGGCGGTACTTGGTTGCGGTCTGTGACCTGAGGATGTAGCACCACTGCTGGATTGCCCTTCGAGTTGGAGATGACCACGTTGCACGCTCGTCGGTGCCCGAGGAGAGTCAATACCGGCGAAGAAAGGATTTCTTTTTGTCATATTAAAACTGAAGCCAAGAGCTGAGGAAACACACAGGGTTGAAGAGGTAGTGTGCCAATGCGATGATGAGACAAACATGACATGAAGAAAAACACCTAAGAGGTTGAGTAAGTGGAACATGAAGCAAGGCGGACTTTTTTCCCGATTTATGGAAGCATGTTGCGATTGGGAAGTGCCTCATGGCAACTCAGGCGCATGATATATGGCTGATTCTGGGAAGTGAAAGGCCGAATATTGTTCGGAAACAAGATCCCGAATTCATGACCTGTAGTCCAATGAGGACGAAATTCATGGAGAAGATCAATCAGGCGGTACTCATTGCGAAGGACGAAGGTGTCCCCAGTCTGGTCTTGCCAACGGAGATCCATAGATGTGGGTTCAAGATGGCGATCCCACGTGTACAAGATGTGTTGGCTGATGTAGTACAGCAAGTTGTTCACCGTGAATGTTTCCACGTGGTATGTCTGGATCAGGACATGGTATAGGTGAACAGAGCGAGTTCTTCCATTCTACCAAGAGAAGGTAAAGCTTCGCAGGTTGTTGAATCCATGACATCACCATGGACTTTGGTCATGAGTGGACGAACTGCTTCAAGATTGACGATGATGAGTACTTGCCTGGGTCGACGTACTGGTGGTACATCATGCCATGTGTCGCGATATTGGCTACGACGTTGTTGGTTTCGATTCTGCCACATGGGTTCGTCCCGGGAGCGGGAAAGATCAGGGGCAATTCGGACGTAATCGGCTGAGTGAGCCTTACTCCCAACTGCCCAAGTCGTGGCGAAATCCCAAAAATCTTGAAATTAGCTTGGGGGAAGGCTTTTGTGGAAGTCGTGGCGATGCGGCGTTTAGCTTGTGTTTAGGGTAGGTTGCTGTCTTACTATCTCATGTAGACCTAAAGTGGCGAAGCGGCGTTTAGGTTGTGTTTGGGGTAGGGCGTTGTTTTACTATTAGCATAGTGCTTTAATCTTGCTAGTTGCGTTCTCATTGTGTTTGGGATGGTTGCTGTTGGGTTCTGCAGCTACTGGCGTCTTGCTGTTGCTGCGGCTGCTGGTTCGACGGCTGCTGCTGTTGCTGTTTCCGGGTACTTCTACACAACGCTGGGATTATCATCTCTACACTGCCATGGCGGTGTGCTGGGATTCTGCAAATTGTCATTGTTTCGCTACCAGTGATCCAAGGAAGGGCAGGTTTGCGGCTTGCAGGCCAAAGTCCATGTGTGTAGATGCGGGGCTTTTTCCGTACCTCGTTTTGGACCTCGTTTTTTCCTTTATCAGAACCCATACTGCAGTATACAAACTAGGAAAAGGGCCTGCTTCGCGTTTTTGTTTGTGGGCGTCAACAGTGCCCACGAAAAAAGGCCCGTTGGAAACCGGCGTTCCGATGGGATTCGATCAAAAACGAATAGAACATAATAGAACCATGATAGTTTGGTCAAGGCTTGTTAAAGCTAGCGTTTCCAATGGGGAAAGGGGTTTTGCAAGGTCTGTGCCGGGACAGGGGTCGTGGCGAGCGTTTTGATTGGGAATAGCTGTCAAACGCAAACATTGCAAGGACTTGGGCGTATGGGTGTATGAACTAGGGAAACCAAAAAACAAAACATGGAAGAGAAACGAAAAAAGGACAGAAACAGAAAAGGAAAGAAGAAGGAACAAAAGATAAAGCGGCATGTCCGACGTTTGAGAGGCAGGCACACTCCTTTTTTTTCCGTTTTGGAATGTCACTGCCGTTTAGTCCTCAGCCTCTGGTTCGTGAGGCGGATGAACGTGACCATGTGGGTCCGTTTGTTTTAAGATTCCCCATCTCAGTTTGCATACCTGAGGATCACGACGAAGTCGAGCTCCGATCGTCTTCCACGAAGGACGGGATTTTGTGTCATTTTTTGAGATTGATCAGCTCTTGATCATCTGTGTTCGACCAGGGTCGGTATGGTGGGTCACTTGGAGGACGAGAAGATTCCGTAGGTTGCAGGATGCGGATAGTGGGATTTGGTGTCAAAACCATTGGCGTTGAAGTGCCTGGTGGTGTAGTGGTAGTGATGGTGGGTGGTATGGTGGTATCTCGACTGAGGTCGTTGGCTGTATGATCATGTGGGGAAGCGGCTCTGGATGCTGCATCATCATCCGAGTCATCAGAGTTGAAGCCATCACGTGGGAGTTCGGAGATGATGGGAAGAGACACAGGGCGAGCGGTGGATTGTGGACCCGACGCTGATTTCTGTTTTTTCTTCGGTTGTGGGTCTTCCGTGGAAGTGGCACGACGTTGTTTTGACCGGAACAGGAACCGGTATTGTGGTCCGGGTAGTAGCTCGAGGAGGTTCCGGGCCTGTTGATGTTCCTGGAGGACGAGTATCGGTGTGCCCGTCGATGGGAACAGGATTTCGGGTTGTATTGTCCGAACCTGGAATGTGGTCTTCTTCCCCATGAGGGAAACGACTCGTTGTGAAAGGACGTAGGTTCGGTTCAGGATTCACAATCATATGTGATGGAATGCCTCCATGTGATACCATTGTGGGTGGATGTGGTGCAGAAGGTACGGGGCCAAACGTGTGGAGGCCTCTGGATGTGTGACGTTCCAAGCGAAACTGTGAAGTAGGCATTGGATCGTCCCATTCAATAGAGGGTTCGAAGAAAGGAAGTAGACCAGCCAAGTGGTTCAAATGCATAATGGCCCGAGCCAAATGGTGATGAAATGCACGACCTTGAGCATGGTCCATGATGTTCAATACAAAAGCGAGAGAAATCCGGAATGGAGCGGAGTTTGAGCCAAGTTGCTAAACGAAAAGACGGAGACAAAGCAAAGATGGAAGAGACGAAGAAAAGGAACAAAGCCAACGAAAAGAGGGAAGGGGGGAAAAAAGGAAGAACCCTTTGGGAAGTGAAAATTAGCAGCGTGACACATCAAGCAGCGCTGGTTTGGCACAGGCGGCTGAAGGTTCTGATGCTGAGTCAAAATGTGATTGGAAATAGCGTGGAGTTCCTCCTTGGGAAATCCAGCATGTGAGTACCAATGAATTAATTGGCCAAGACCTTGTGGAACAGGAAAGTCTGGGAAGGCACCCTTGATCACAATGTGGCATCGGGAGCGGAAGCCGCTGAGCAGGACTTTTGGAGGAGATGCTGAGAACGGTGACAGGACCTGAGAAATATTGGTGGGTCCTTGACATATCAGCTCCAGTGGTTTGGTTTCGAGCATGAAGCCTAGGAATTCTTGGTCAGGTTCCGTTTCGAGAATGATGGGTTTTCCGTAGAATCCATCGTCCAAAAGGACTTCATAAGGTGCGAGTTCCATGAGACTTTTGTCTCCAAAGATGAGAGGGTTGTCGACGTAGCGGATGTGGCGGATGAATAAGTTGTGATTGGAAAGAAGTTGTTTGAAGGTGATGGATCAAATTTGTTCACTGATGGAGACAACCATGAGGCATAAGGCTGGCGACAGTGGGCTACCCATTGTACTGCCTCTGCATTGACGGACACACTTTTGTCCCAATGCGAAAGTCTGCATGTTCAGTGCCGATTTGATGAGCTCTGGAACGTCCTTGATGATGATTTTTCTGGTGACGTTGAGTCGACGGAAAGTACGACCCTTGATGATGTCACCTGGGTTGTTGGATTTTCCCGGGTAGACCGAGAAGGCTTCATTGTCTGAAACGTTCATGTTTGGACGAAGAAAGTCCAAAAGCATGAACCAGGATCCAACAAATCTATCTTGATCGATGCTGGTGAAGAAGCCCGCAAGGTCTTGATTGACCAAGAGTAAATCGGCGTCGACAGGCGCCGATTTCAAAATGGACAGGAGTGTATATACATCTCCGGTTGCAAAGTGATTTGGACAGGCAACAGGGATGAGCTGGAAAATCAGACGAGCGAGGATATTGAGCATAGGACGGAAAGGTGAGCCACAAAGGAAATGATGGGTCTGCCACTTCGAAAGTCTTTCTTCCTTTTGGCCAGAATGTAGCCTGACGGAAGTTGCCTGCCAGATCCGACTGCCCAAGGGTAGGCTCTGCCATGTTGTCTTTGAAGGGTGTCAACAAGTGAAGTGACTATGGAAGTGGGTTTTTCTGGAAGTTGTTCAAAAATGGACGGATCTTGGAAGGTTTGTTCGATGGATTGGCAATAAAGACATGGGCAGTAAATGCGAAGAGAGGAGGATTGTTTGTCCTCGCAGTGGAAGATGGCCCCATCGAAGGTAGTTTGGAGCTGAGTGATGGAGGACTTGGTGATGTGGTTTGTGATTTGTTGGGTGTGTTCGGACCAGAGATGATGACAAAGGTCAGAGATGTTCGAGTGCGGCATGGACGGTAGGCCGTTTCTCTTTGTCCAGTTTTTCATGCCATCTGATTGTAGTATTCCTTTTTGGAAGGAAAGACTTTGTTGGATAGGGATCCTTCGGCTATAACAGCCAGTTCTGGTGGTAGCAATGAGTGGAGGAGGGAACCAGCTAGGACCCAATGGGGGTCAGAAGGATTGAGGGCAGCTGATTTGTACGATGCCCAGTGTTTGCAGCAGCAAACCGCTGGGTTCGAGGTGGACCAGTCGTCGATGGCTTTTTTGTGATTACAGAGTTGATCCAGGACAGCTGCATGCTTGATAAAAACCATCTTGAAGGATGGGTTGTGGCATGGGACCTGATAATCAAGCATCTGGAGATACCACTGCCGTAAGAATTTCTTCAGTTTTTGTTGGAGATTGGGGGTGCTTGGAGGCTCGGGGGTGGTTATAAGCACACATACTAGGTACATACGGCACTTACTATTGGGATACAGAGCTTACAGTACGTCACTTAGCGGACTTACTGGGACAGCACTTAGCGCACTTACGTAAGTGGCTTACAGCACTTACCTAAGTCCGCGAGTGCTTTTGTGTTTCCGCAAAACTCGATTTGGATTTTTGTGTTTCCACGAAAACTTGCAACGGAATTTTGTGTTTCCACCAAAACCCCATTCAGAATTTTTGTGTTTCCACCAAATGTGAAACGGGATTTTGTGTTTCCACATTTTTTTGTAAGTGCACTTAGCCTACTAGTAGATACGTAAGTAGCGTAAATCCTTTACAGGACTTAGGCCACTTAGGGCTTAATCTGCCTATCTCACTTAGCCCACATAGGCTAAGTGGTTAGACAAGTGCCATAAGTCGCGTAATCATTTATGGAACATAATATATAGTTAGCCTGAAACTGTAACTACTTACGTAAGTGACTTAGAGACAGCACCCCGCTTAGCACCACTTCTAAGGTAACTTAGCACTTATAAGGTAGGTTACAGCACTTAGTAAGTAGGTTATATAAGTGCTCTAACCTTGCTATGTACTTATAACCGCCCCCGGCCCTCCAAGTAAGAGACCATGGAGCACGTAGTGCCGAGGCTCGTGGTGCCGGCTTTCCGTGCCACCATTTGATGGAGGCATCGATGGCATTCAAAGAGAGAGTGCGGAAAGGCTCTTGGATATTGTTTGCCAGCCGGCGGAGAGCATAGCAGAGAGTCAGGCCACCGTCGTTCGATCTGAGCATCTTCGTTTGTTCAAACCTTGCCTTGGTATTTGAACCTAAGGCGTGGATGATGGTCCACAGTTCCAGACGGTTTTGGAACCGTGTTGATGTCAGGATCTGGCGAACCAGTTTTGGAGTGAACTTGTGTTTGGCTCGACGCCATAGTGTAGCCAGGCCAAACTGGGCGTTCGTGTTGAGAGTTAGTTTCTTGAGGATTCCCTTCTTTGGATGGAAGAATTGACAAATGAATGGGTAATTGAGTCTGGGCTGCCACTCTTGGATGAGGGCCATTTCAAGACTTCGATAGTCTGTTCTGTCTGTGTATATTGGGATTGGAGCCCAAATGTACAGGTTGTCGTGGTCCTGCCAGTATCGTAGTGCCAGCTCTGCTTGAACAAGTCGTTCATTGGTAAGTTGAAGATACTTGCGTGAGCGACTATATATACTCTCTGTCGAGAGTGTGGTGCATGGCCGAGTCAATGTAAAATTTGGGTTGCATATTCCCAATGTGGGTGAAACGGATATAGACGCTTTGGGGCTGGAAAAACGGTCTTGAGAAGAGGTTGTGAGTGTGTAGGGTGGTGTCCCACAGATGTTTGAGATCTGCACATCCTTCCAAAATTGACTTCAGCTTTGGATTGGGTCGAAGACCATGGATGATAGCCGGCACCATCATTCCTGTCTGGATGATGCGGAAGCCCTGAAAAAGGTGAATGCTGTGAGTCATGGTGAAGGGGGTCAAAAGGTAGATGACGAGAATCATCGCATGGAGAATTTGCAGGAGGGATTGAAGCACTTTGTGCTTGAGTTTCTTCCGAAGATGAGGTGCTAGTCAATTGGTGAGACTGATGGCCGCTGTCATGACCCTGAGGAGATTTAGTGCATCGTAGTTTTTTTTTTAGAAGGGTGACTGGGATGCCCATCATCACGGTAACTCGTTCCACCGTATCAATGGCGTCGGACGGCTGGTTTGCCCACCATTCTTCTGTTTTGGCGATGTTGTCAGTGAGGACCTTTTTCTTGGGTTCTGACAAGTTGAGGTCCTTGAGCCATTTGTTGAAGGCCCGAACGGCAAGAGTTGGTGGCAAATGTTGAGCTAGCCACGGGTTCAGGGTGGTGGTGCCGACCAGCAAGGAAGATGGATCAAAGCCTGGTGGTGCAGGAGGTGCTGGATTTTGGGAGTTCCTCATGAGAGCTGCTTGGATGGGTGTTGAAGCAGGGCTTGAAGCGGAAGGCCCGTAGTACCTGGTGTGGACGGTTCGCCCGTGTCTTCTCCAAGTTTTTGACGCAGTTGCGCCAGCTGGCTTCGGAGTTGGGTAAGCTCATGCTGCGTGTCCGGATCTGCTGTGCGGGTCGGAACCCAGCTGTGGATGAGATCAGCGATCTGTTGTGCTGCATACTTGGTATTGTTGGTCTTGTCCAAAAGTTTTCCGTCTTGTCTGGCTCGACTGGAAGAGACCTTGTCCAGATCCACGCCCTTGTTTCTGAGCTGCGTCAAGAGTTCAGTCATGAAAACAACTGCTGCGATGTCTCCTGTAGGGATCAAGTAGAGTTCACGACCATGAGCCAGCTTGCGAAGCCAAAAGTTGTTGGCCTGCTGATATAGCAAGGCCGCCACTGGGAGCTGCAAAGGATCACATCCTTCGATATCCAGCTTTTGCGTGAAGGCTGATTGACGAATGCATCGTGGGAAGGTCAAGCCGTTGATCTTCTGGTTGTCATAGTGGTCTTTGTCATCTTGCCAATGAGGATTGAGATCAAAGCCATAAGTCCGGTTTTCGTCCAGTGTTGTGTGACCTCCTGGTGAGGTCATATGTGGAGTGTCAAATCGACGAGGCTGAGATGATGGAACGGATGGAGTGCTTGGTGAGACTGGTTGGGTTTGTGGACAGGGTAAGGTGGGTGAACAGGGTGGAGTGGCATGGCGTGGTGGAACTGGATGTGCAAGAGTTGGTGGAGGTGATGACGGAGGTGCAGGTGGGAAGCGTGGACTGCCCATGTGCCCGGAAGCATGGATGTATTTTGGTTCATGGATCTGTTCGGCATGTAAGCTCCCGACTGTTGCATGGTAAACTGAGGTCGAAACTGAGGTCGTGACATTTGCTGTGAGTGCCAGACAGCCGCTTGCATAGGTCCGCACCAGCGAGGAAAGGAGGGTAGTTCTTGTCGTACTGGCTGGGCTGGTCCACGAGGTTCAGAGCGGTTTCGCCCCGGCACTGGGGATCTAGATCGATCCGAGTCAGCCATTGAGTCAGGTCCCGCAGAGTTTCTTTCTGTGCTATGGGACAAAATCAAAACTGCAGGAAATATATATGAAGGTTCAATCAAAGCAAAGAGAATCCAAGTCAAATTCATCATGGACAGCAAAGTTGAAGCAACGAAAGTTACTGGAAATTTACATCAGCAAATTGCAGTCACAGTATGGCAATGTAAAAAGTGCAATGATGGAAAAGGATAAGACCTGAGTCTTGAGTTCAAACAAGTGAACAACAGATTGAGGCAACCGCGCTTTTTTGATCAAAAGCGTGTCCAGGTTTCCCTAGAAATGTCAAATCCGGTTTCCGGTTTAGGATGGTTTAGGCCGAATAAAGCTAATAATACATGACGACAGCTGGTCAGCACTGAGATCCTGCTATCAACGGCGACCTGAGTAACGTTCCTCAGTGCTACGATAGTTATAATCTTCTGAGGATGTGTCGCCAACGTCGATCTTCTCAGTCATGTTTTGCCACTTGAGAGCGACAAACTTCAATCCCACATGGTTGCTGTGGGCAATCGTGTACTTCTCAGACGTGGTGACGATCCCTTTGTCGGCCACAGCGATCTGCGCCATTTCATTACCTCCAGCTTTGTAGGCGGTGTGGGCATGTGCACCTCGATACATCGCCTCGATGACGATGTCTTGTTGTCCTTTCCCTTTCTTCTGGGTGGCGTCGAGTAGCTCTCTTGCCGCCCACTCTGGGATGGTCTTGTCGCTGTTGGATACTTCTCTGCCAAGGTAGAAGGCCCCGAAGGTTGGCATGTCACAGCGTTGAAGGTTTTTATGGTAAGACCAGTTGGCTGGTCTGATCTTACCTTCAAGGAGAATGAGCTGAGAGGTATGAAGTGTCGTCCCATGAAGTAGCGCCCATGTGTGGTTTTGACGTTTGTGAAAGGGAGGTGGCATCTGAAAGTGACTGGTGTCAGGTAAGGACAGGATGAGTGCAAGCATGTTGGTGGCAGGAAGTTCTCGGACTTGGGCATTTGTGAGGTCATAATCGGAAAGAAGGTGAGTGCTGAAGAACAGCTGGATCGCTTTTTTGATGACATCCAGAGGAATGCGGCTGTCGACCTTCTGCAACTTCTCACAGGCCTGTTCATAGGCCTGGTGGTCCATGGCTTGCGACGGTTGGAGCCTTTCACCTGCCGCAATTTCATTGGCCGCTCGCATCCGTTCAGGATGATTCAAGGCGTACCTGATGTTGCGAAACCACTCTTCCTTGGAACCGTCTTGAAGGTTGATGGCAACATGTCCTGGAGGGACATTGACTGGAGCGTGGGATTGGTCTGAACCCGATGTGTGTGAGGGTTTCTTCTTCTGACGATGAGATGTGGTGTAGTCGGATGAGAATGCCGTGAGTGGTTTGGTAGAGGAGTCATAAGGGTTGCTGAAACTGGTTGATGGCTTGGAGTAGTCAACACACTTTGAGGCATTGGGTGAGTTTGAGGACTTGGAGTAGTCTTTCCATTGTCCCCAGGATTGCAATTTGTTGGTGGTCGATTGGTCGTAGTGGTAGGATTGTGTTTGTGTGTTGTTGTTGTGGAAAGACTGTTGTGGGTGGTATTCCCACGATGCAGGTTGAAGAGTGGCTTGCGAGTGAGTTGGTTCCTGTGGTGGGTGGTCATCTTGTACTCGGTGTCGTACTTCTCGACGTTGTGGAGATGCTGAGCGCAGGGTGATGGACGTATACGTTATAGCCCTGCTTAGCTGACGTGAAGCATGCCTGAAAGTAGAGAATCCTCTGGGGGAAGAGCGTGGTCGGGATGAACGACGGGTTCGTCTTGTAGATCTGCGACGACGAGGGCTCTGAGGAAGGGAGACTGGCCGTTTGTCAGGTCTCCTTGATTCGGATCGATGGCGTTGGGACCGGGATCGTCGTTGGGATCGGTGACGTGATGTTGGATATGCATCGAGTGGATGGGGATGGCTGATATTGGGTGGAAAGGCTGGAGTTGGTGGATGTGGAGGTGATGGAAGTTGGTTGGTGCTGCGCTCTTGAGTCTTATCCACGAAGGCTTGGATACTGGATTCGACTGTGTGCTTCATCTGTTGTATCATCTCTTCAGGATTGAAGGATGAACTGGATCCAGTTTGTGTGGGTGGAGGTACCACAGGTGTAGGTGGATCTGACGCTTGAGGTGCTGACTGTGGAGTCGGTGGAGTGGATGTGGTATGAGGCTGTGGAGTGGATTGATGGAAAGGGATGAGTTGCTGAAGATGTTGGATATGAGATTGAGCTTGTGAAGTGAGTTGTTGGTTGAGAATCGCATTCTGCTCCCTAAGAGCAGCAATCTGAGCCTGGGTCTGGGCTTGAGACTGAGCTTGTGACTGCTGATTCATCATGTCACCTCCGCAAAATTGACCTTGAAGTCCCATCGGTTGCGGGCTCCACCCAGAGTTCCACATCGTGTCAGGGACGTTTGGAAAACGTCCAGGAAACATGGCAGCACTGTCAGGTTGCGATTGAAAAACTTAGTTCATAAAAAGATGCATCCACAATCCATGCAAGAGTCGTGATCAGGCTCTAAGGCCCTCGATATTCAAGTCAAAACCCTCTGGACAGCTTACGTGTTCAACCCCTGAATTACGTGCACAATTGAACCTCACCAAAGTAACCAAAAAGGAAGTGACCACACCTGGAAAGCATGTCCTTAGCCTTTCTTCTCCAATGTCATGGTATGGAAACGGCAGCGGTCAGTCTCTTGAACGAAAGAAGAAGATTGTTGGCGTGGCTTCCAGCTATGCAGATCATCAAAAAAGAAATTGAAGCCAGGTACTGCGGCCAGTTGTTCAACCAAGCGACTTCGACAGGGTGAGAATCGAAAAATGGCCAGCGGTTCACTTTACTTAGACGAATTACAAATTCAAAAGTGTAAATTCAGAGATCATTTTTACGAGTCAAACTTCAGCCTGGAAAGGCTTTCCCCGAAGGGTTCATACCACCTTGACGAAACCGGTAGGAAGTACACACTTGCTCAGAAATAGCTTATCGAATTATTGATGTGGAATGCATCGTACGTGCAAAAACACCTCAGTTAAACCTGACAGGAAGTAGTGAATGACTAGGCGCGAGAAACAGTGTAGAGGAATTCTTTCTACGTCCTTGCTAGATGCAACTGTTCCATCTGACGTAGACGGCACAAGTTCAGATTGAAACCTGAAAGTGTGATTGGAAAATTGTTTGAAAAACGACATGCCGGTTCCTGGCTTAGCCGGTTGCCACTGACGATAAATTGGAAAATTGCAGGTACGTCGGGATGATCAGTCCCGATATCACAATCTCAAACCACCGTCTTCGTTGGGCAGTGTGTGGAATGAGATTCACTGCCCCCCTGCTGGAAATGAAGTGAACTCCTATTTGAAAGTCAAGTGAAAAACCAAAAAGCTACCGGCGTCAATGATGAAAAACGATCATTGTAAGCTCAGCAAGTAAGTTAGAAGCTTTACGTCTTTTCAGATGTTCCACACACTAGACAAGAATGGATCATTATATGATCCGGCAGGAACTGAATCCTGAAACATGCAGATTAGATACGAAACAATGAAATTAACGATGCATCCTACGAATAATAGAAGTACTTCAGAATGACCATCGGGTTCAGAATCGACATCAAAAAGAATAAATAAACCAGCAATAATATCATCGGCGATGTCTCGGCGAAGTTTAGCCAATAAATATGTCGGCGACGACGTTGTCGGCGATCATGTAACCAGATTGTTACAAGTATGTTTTCTACGTCCTTGCTCTGAGGAAGGTTCTGATGCAGCAAAAAACCCTGACATGGTTTCGGCAAAAATACAGATTGTGGCAACCGTGAAGAAATAAATAAATAAATTGACTTTGAGGTTCTTGGGTTGAGCCTCATCCCATCAGCAGACATTGACACTTGAATGGAAGCAAACCCTGAACAACCGGTGATCACAACAGCGCAGGTACGTCACTGGACGTCTCCAGTGATATCCTCAGGACACTGCAGAGAGCTTTGTTAAGTGGAGCTCTGCAGGCCTGCTCCACTCCCCTGCAAATGTGAAAGGATTCCCTGCAAATGTGAACAGATTTGAATCAAAGAAGTTTTACATCTGTTCAGATGTTACACACACACACACCCCGCGTGTAGCGGGGTTTGATTTTTGGATGACCAACGCTGCAAATGTCGGCAAGATTATTCAAGTACAAAAACCTTTCCGGTGCTAATGTACAGAGCCGTGTTCAGTCACTCAGAAGGGAGGTTCGTCTCAGCTTGAAGTGTTTGGATCGCGTCACGGAAGCTCATGTCCTCAAGCATCCTCCACGTGTCGTTGATTTCCCCCGATGCCATAGCAGCCCTCAAAGTGATGGAAAGTTGTTGGGCCAGGTCCTGAATCTTCGGAGTAAAGTGGGTTGCCTCCGTAGGTGCCGTGGTCTCAATGGGAACATTGTGAAAAGGATGATGTCCATGTACTAGAGGAATCTCAAAATGATGTCGCCAATAATCCGCTGTGCGCAGGGACCACTCCCAGTTGCCCGAAAGACCGTAAAAGTAGTGCTCAGGATCACGACATTTGGAAAGCCCTGACAAGGGGATCTCTTCAATGAATAGCTCCCTGGTATTGTTGGAGTGGGTAATGATCTTGAATTGGATCTGGTGAACCACGCGGGAAGAGAAGTGAGCACGATGGAGGTAGTGGTATGCAGGACTTTGCTCCGTCGGAAAAGGGACGTCAGGAGGTGCGAGGCCTGAATATGTATCAGAATGTGCCGTGGTTCCAATGTCGGTAGTTGTATTGTCAGCTGCCAAAGGTGCCGAAGGGGTCCCAGTAGTAGGATCAGGAAGACCAGAATGACATAGTGTAGAAGCCGGGCCATCTGGTGCTTGATCTGGGTTGGTAGGAGCAAGTCCACGGTTGGGATTCGAAGGCCAAGCCAAGCCCGCCACGGTAGCGTCTCGTTTATGCTCCATGGGTGAAACGATCAGAAATGCGTGAAATGGTGCGACAAAAGCTGAGGTATCATGAAATTGCGAAAGTAAGCCAAGCCCAAGAATAATAATAACCATAATGATGATAAAAGTGAGGTCCAGTCATCCATCAAGTGGTTCAAGGTTCACGGAAAGGCCATAGCTCAAAGCCTAACAAAATGGAAATCCAAGAATCCTTCGTGTTGAAAAATTGTCAAAGGTAAAACGACAAACCCTCGAGCATGGTCTTTTTTTGGCCAGTGAGCGTATCAGGGCAGGATCACACCGGGGGTAACTTTGTTGCATCGCAGACGTAGCACGAAAGGCTGTGAGGTACCCGGGACGAGCAAGGAGGATTCAATGTAGTTGTACTGTCGGAGTCGCCATTCGGGTCGGTATTCCTCCAAAAGCTGCAAGATCGTCATATCATTGGGGACTTGGAATGTATCACCTTCCAGGTCGCAATAGCGAAACTCCAAATTCGAAGGGTCAAACTGGATGTCCCATTGGGTCCTCAATCTTTTTGAAATGCAGAAACGTAGTTCTCCAGTGGGAAGGAGGCCGGCTTCCACTGGTCCCATCTGACGTGACCAGGTGAACAGAGCTTCAAGTTCGTAGCCAGTAACATTTTTGAGGTTTGAACTAGCCAAAGCCATGTAGTGTTCACGGTCAGGTTCGCTGCGATGAGTCAGTTCCTGTAAGGGAGAGTAGTCAATCAAAATAAGGACAGGTCGGTATGGAGGAGGGTTCAAGTGACCAGGAAGGCCTCGGGGTCCAGCAAACCATCCAATGGTGCGGGTGCCCAGTGGTGTCTCAACCGTAGCTGTAGCACGATATGGATGGGGCCGAGACGAATGAGCCATGGCGTTGAATGTCGAGTTTCGAGTATAAAGCGGAAAGCCCAAGCTGCAACATAGAAGGACAATGACCAAGGAATAAATCCCAAAAATTGGAAAATGGAGGGAAAAGGTGTACCTAGTGAGTAGTCACAAATCGACGTGTAGTCACCGTACTTTTTCCGATGCCGGCAAATAATGTGGTGTATTACACACTGGAGTCAGACATATCCATCGGGTCCGTCTCGCTCGCTTCCAGTGGACCATGTACTTGTTGAGGAGGGATGGTAGGGCGATTGAGATGTAAGGTACGTTGCAATGTTGCCGGTGGTGAAGAAGGTGGTGTAGACCGCCATGGTGGCCAATATAAAGAGGTGGTGGTTCCTTGAGAGTGGTGTTGGGCGGAACGTCCCCAGCATGACTGTAAAATATGGAGTTGGTCCGGTATCGCTTCGTACGGTTGGGAGACATAGACGTTGGAGTGTTCAGGGTGTGGTAGAACAGGAACAGCAGTTGCCGTAGGGGAGGAGGGTGATTGGAGTGGTACGTCATAGTATCGGCGCCAATGGTTGGCCGTGGTACGTAGGGTAGCACGATCGTTGGTGAGGTGCATGTTCTCCAGAAATGTTTCCACTGGCTTCCACGTTTCAATACCATCAAGTGTCCTTTCCACGATCCAAAGTTCATCCGGACGAGTAGACAAAGGATAGCTCAGCTTCTTGATGAAGACGGAATGGACGGTGGTAGAGGTTGGGATCATTCGCGCTTCTCGGGGAATATATGATGCCGAAGTAGGATCATCAGGTGGTAGGTGTGGAACTAGGCCATGTGCGGATGTAGGTGAGGAACGGTTTGAGACAAATCGAGCAGTGTCATCCGTGTTGGAGGTCATCATGTACAGTAGCAATAATATGATATCGAGATAAACTGAACTGAAGCCAAAAAGCCGTGGGAAAAGGTCAATGATGGAAAGACGAACCACGAACATCGCAATATGTAAAGAAGAGAAGCAAGGGAGACAAAAGAAACCCAAAAACCGGGGTGGCGGACATCATAACGAGTGCATTTTTCTTTTCTCATAGACGTGAGCGTCGCCAAGATCTATCTCCAAGGCTAATCACTCGGCCGCTTTAGTGTATCTGGTGGCCGTGACGAATGGATGCCCACGGGGAATCACTTGAACATGTACAGCGAAGCCTGTGTCTTGTGCATCTGGATGGGGTGTCAGCAGCAAAGGTGAACACTCACGAGTCGTGAAGGCATCGAGATGTTGATGAGTTTTCCATCTCGGGTAGAACCAGTTCAAAACGTCCAAAAGAGAATGAGGGAGGTCGTCAAGCATCTGAGCTCCTTGATCGGTGTCAATCATCATGTAGAAATCTGACGCTGGTAGGTGTATCGACCATCGTTGTAGCAGCGTGTCGGTGACCACAGTTTTGAGGTCTGAAACGAAATGACTGCGAGCATAGTCCGGGTAGATCACCTTGAACGTCTGGAACAGGCTATCATAGGTGGCCGTAGGGAGGTTGCCCGCGACCTTGGGGGTCAAGATGTTGTAGTAAGGGTTGCGGACGGCAAGTTGCTGCATCGGCTTCAGGTCCAATTGGAAAATAACCGGTCGGTGGGGTGTCGTAGGCGGAGTCCGGTTGGGTGGGTGCTGAAGTGACGAAGAGCCCATAGCGGAAGACGATGCCCTTGTTGGAGAGCGTGAGCGTCGTGTAGGTGAGATCCTCTCGTTGGACATAGCTCTCAGTTGGCAATAGCGGTCCAGGTGAATGCGGAGAGACATAATAAATGGCTAGCGGGTTATATGATACGACGTGTCAAAATTCAATGGGGCAACAACGCCCGAGGTTGTGAAGATCAACAAAAGGAACAATAATTCTCAAAAGAAAAGGCCAACTGGTTGGTGAAGTTGTAATACAGTGCCGCAAACTACCTTTTTCTTTTGGTTCGCATATGTCGTTGGTCAGCCAAGTTTGTCTTTGATCTTATTCCACATAGAGCGAACATCTTCCTCGGACTTGCCCATCTTGGTCGAGATCACCTTCCATGAAAATCGAGACTTCTCGTCAGCCTTCAAGGTGCGTAGTTTCTGTTTGTCTTCGGAAGTCCAGAGTGACAGTGGGCTCGAGGAGCGGGATCGGGATTGGTCACGTCGGCGACGACGTTTGGCGGGCGCCTTTGGAGCGGATTTGGCTTTCTGTTTGCGATTCGGCGGTGATGGTGTTCTGGTAGAAAGCTTCGAGGGTGCAGGTAGGACATCAGGTGACGGAGCGGCAACATGGTGGTGTGGCTCAGGGAGATGGGTTTCCACCAGTTCATCCATAAGTGTCTCTTCCTCCACCATATCCGGTGATGGGATGGGGGCATTGTCAATGAAGGCGTTGGTCTGGTCCGAGTAATGTGGTCGTAGCCCATCTTGATTCCATACGTCTGTACTGGGAAGAGGAGTAGGTTCAATGTTGGGAATGAGCGTGGGTGGTAGTAGCGCCATTGCTCGATGTAGTAGAAGGTAAGCATGGTGAACATCATGAAGAAATTGAAGAAACACTGGTTCTTGAATCGGAATTGACGTTGTAGGAGACGAGGAAGCCATGACAATGCGTCGAATATGGGCCGACAAATAAATGAAGCCGAGTTTGAGGGTAAGCCAGCTGGCAACGCACTACTCCAAGATCATATAAATTCACATGTGGTCCAAATAGGTGAAACGTTCAGCAAGATGTGAATAATGAAACGTAAGTACCAGCGGCAGGCCGGTTCAGGATTTTACCACAATGAGGGAACGTGCAAGTATTGACGGATCGGCTTGGCTGCAGCGACAAGATCGGACTTGGTAAAACCTGCAGATCTGTACAAACGGTGCAATGCGGCAAAACCTCGTGTTCGTTCGTGTGCAGGGTGCGCGCATTTGGCGACCAGAAATAATCGTGAAACAAAACCCGAAAGTTGGACGGCCAAAGGTGATGCGGAGAATGGCGCCATGACCTGATTGAAGTCGCGTGGAGGGCTGTAGCGAAGGGCAAAAGGCTCGAACTCGATGCAAAAACCCAAGAACTCCTGGTCCGGTTCCGTTTCCAAAATGATAGGATGGCCGTAGAACTCCGGGTGGAGGAAATTGGCGAAGCAGATTTCGTAGTCCCAGCAGGGGTCCGACAAGCACAGTCTGTTGTCCACATAGCGAAGGAGGCGAGCTGTAAGATCCATGGTGCTGAGGGTGGTATGGTAGGTTCGGTACCAGATTTCTTCAGAGAGTGCGACAACCATCATGCATAATGCTGGACTCAGTGGGGAGCCCATAGGGGATCCCCGGATTTGTTCAAAAACCGTAGTGCCAATGGAGAATTGAGTCATCTTCAAAGACATAAGGATGATGCGTTCAATGTCCCGAATGAAGATCTTCCTGGTCACATTCAGTGTACGGCATGTGCGGCCTTTGACTACGTCCCCTGTGGTGTTGCCCGGAGTTGCCTTCACGGAGATGATCTCGTCAGGGTCGGTGTTCATGAGGGTCGAGAGGAACTGCAAGGTCAGTCGCCAGCTAGCGATGAAGCGGTCAGTGTCAATGCTTGTGAAAAAACCCGCAAGATCTTGGTTGTGTATTCGTGGAGTAGGGAGCGAATCAAAGTCGGTGTCCTTGAGGAGCTTGATGAGATCAAATACATCACCCCTTGCCAGGTTGTGGGGAAACGCTTGGGGTAGAAGGTTGTAGATCAGCTTGGCGGTGCAGTTCAACATAGGTCGGAAAGGTGCCGTGAAGAAGCTGACAATGGGTCGCCCGGCCTTGAACTGTTTCTTCCGTTTGGGGAGAACATAGGCATTCGGTAGGTCTCGTCCAGCACCAAGTGCCCATGGGTATGCTTTGCCAAATTGGCGGTTGATCTCGGCGATGGTCTTCTCGATGATGTCACTCGGGCTTTGCTCCAACTTGCGAAATACCAACGGATCGGCGAAGGTGGTGGTGAGGCACTGGAAGTAGAGTACGGGGCAGTAGATTCGTAGGGATGTAGCTCGCTTGTCCTCGTTGTGGAAGACGGCTTCTGGAAAGAGACGTTTGAAGCGGCCGATGTCTTTGTGAGTGATGTGGTTGTTGAGGGTGTGGTAGTGGGATTGAATAGAACGATGCCAGAGCTCATCAATATGGGACTTTTGTAAGGAAGGGAGTGAGTTCCGGGTAGTCCACGTCCGCAGAGCCAGGCGAAGCGATGTCTGGATTTCTTTGGAAGGTGGGAAGATTTTGTTTTGAAGCGAACCAGTCGCAATGGATGTGTGTGGGCCATCCTCGAAATGTAGGTTGTCGCCGTCCAGGACCAAGTGGTGATCGGGTTGGGGAGCATGAAGGGCATGAGGTCGCAAGGCATCACAGGCACACTTTGGGGTTTCGCCATCAGCCCATTTTGTAGCGGCTTCTTTGTGATTGCACAAGCCATCACCGAGGGGAACTTTGTGAAGACAATCGCCGTGGAAGGAGTCTGCAATGTGGTGTTGTAATGTCGAGTTTGATGAACGTGGAAGGTGAGCAGCCGTCGAAGATCCCGAGTCCAGTTGGGGCATAGTAACCAAGGTGCACGAAGAGGAACCGGTTTTCTGACTCGTTTGGCCTTCCAGAAGGTCAAAGCTCGGTCAATGGCATTGATGGCGTACGACCTTTGGGGTTCTCCCAGGTTGTTGGCAAGACGTCGGATAAAATAGCAGCCTTGGACTCCAATTTCGTTGGATCGGAGTTTCTTCTCCATGTGGAAGCGTCTGACAGAGTTACTGCCCAAATCCTGAATAATCTCCCAAAGTTGTACTCGTCGATGGAAAAGGGGACTATGAAGAGCATGTCGAACATGATGGGGTGTAGATCGCCAGCGAAGTTTCCGCCACAAGGAAAATGCTCCAAATTGTCGGGAGGCGGAAAATTTGGTACGTGCAATGAGTCCCTTTCGGCAATTGAAAAACTGGTAAATGAACGGAGTGTTCAATCGAGGTTGCCACAATTGAATTAAGGCCTGTTCCAAGGCCCAAAAGTTGGATTTATTGGTGTAGATCGGGAAAACAGACCACATCCAGAAATTGTCAAATCTGCACCAAAACCGTAAGGCAACTTCGGCCAGCACGAATTTATGTTGTTGTACTTGCAGAAATTTCCGATAGCGAGAGTGTTCGCGGTCCAAAACAAACGAAGACGTGGAACCAACATAAAACTTGGGTTGAAAATTAGCAATGTGGCAAAAACGAATGTACACCGCCTGAGGGTGCTTGAAACACTGGAGGGCGACTGACAAGTCATCCCAGGATCTGCAAAAGAAAATACTCTGCATCGGAGTGCCTTTGAGCAAGGCTTGGAGTTTCGGATTGGCCCGTGGATGTAATAACACATATTAGCCCATCAATACCGTTTGGAGCATCCGAAAAGCAAAAAAGACATCAACAGAAGGGGACAACGTAAAAGGAGTCAATAGTGCAAGAACAAGAATACAGGAATGAGCCACGGCCAAAGTTCGCATAATGTTGGCTGCTTTTGAGCCAGGTGATTTCAAATACGCTGCTAGTCAGGAGTGCATCAATAACGCCACAGTCATGACCTTGAGGACGACTTCATCCGTGGAGGCCCCTTTGTGCTTGCATGGGTCGATACCCATAGCCACGCTTGCGCGTTGAATAGTCTTTGAAGCATCATCGGGTTGGTTTTGCCACCATTCGTTGACCTTCTCCAAGTTCTTCTCCAGGATGTCCTGCTTGGGCTGTGGTAGCTTCAGGGCTTTCACCCACTTTGTGTATTGGGTGTCCGACAATGATGTGGGTTGATTGTCAACGAGCCAAGTGTTCACGGATCCCGGGGAGATAAGTAGAGTCGAAGGATCAAAGGTCGTAGAGGCGGCAGGTTGTCCTTGAAGTGCGCGTCCAATCGGTGTCGTGGCCGGAGTAGAGCCCTGAGGTGCCGTACCCGGTGAAGTGGTGGTGGCCGATTTGACCTTGGCCAGTTCTGCCTCCAGTTCGAGAATGCGTTGTTGGCTCGCCACATCCGCAGATGGTTGAGCCGGGAGCCAAGATTGGAGAAGTTGAGCAACGTCTTTGGCCATGTTTTGAGTTGCTTCCTTCTGGTTGAGACATTTGCCTGCTGAGCGAGCTCGAAAGGTAGCAAGTTTGCCCAAATCCACATTGCGGGTGCGCAGTTGTGATACCAATTCAGCCACAAATACTGTAGTGCCTATGTTGTCAAAAGGGAGGACGAAGGTTTCTCTTCCGTATGCAACCCGACGGAGCCAGGTATTGTGCAAGCCCTGGTACAAGAACTTCCAGAGTGGGACTTGTAAAGGATCCATCCCTTCAATGTCCTTGTAGCTTGAAAATCTGCTCTGTCGGATTCTGGAAGGGAAATCCAGACCATTGATTTTGTTGGAGTCGTGGAAGTCGACATCGGGTTTCCATTGCTCCACTGGTGGGATTTCAATTGGTCTGCATGTATATCCGTCGTTGACAGTGGAACTTGCTCCCGGGGATGACATAGGCCTCGGCGATCTCGGTGTAAAAGGATGACGTTGAGGTGCAAAGTTGGCATTGTTGGGAGGTGTCTGTGAACACGGAGGCGGTGTGGGTGGAAAAGGTGCCGTAGGTGGAGTCCATGGTGGGCGTGTTGGGAACGATGGAGATGTAGGTGGCGGAGGCGGTATTCCGGATGGGTTCCAGAAAGGTCGATGGGTCGCCATGGCATAGTGCATCGGGCCACGGAACGCAGGTACTGCTTGGTGCCATCCATGTTGATGACGGGGAGGTGTGCGAGAGCGATCCGGCTGGGAAGGAGGAATTCCATTCACATCCGAATTGAACTGGGAGATCAGGTCCTGGGACGCCATGATGTAGACGGGGCCACGAGATAATAGGTCAAATAAGCTCGAACTGCCGGTTGAAAGCTGCGGAAATTGTCAAGGTGAGACAAGAGTAATGTGCGATTGAAATGGTGTGAAACATAATACGTGGTACCAGTAGGTGAAACGTAAAGTGAAATCCGAATCTGGCGCAAGGTTCAAATATCATGAGCATGCAGCAGTTCACAAACCTTTTGAGGAAGAAGTGGCATCAATACCGAATGTCGGGAGAAGCATTGTTACTCCAAAATGATCGGGCAGGGCCACTAGGCTCACTGTATCGCGGTCGTAGAATAGTCGATACTTGTTCCGGTGCTCCTCAGAGGTAAAGAGTTCACCAACGAGATCTGGAGTGATATGTCGAGTGTCGAGAACGAGGTCGGCCTTCACGGTGCTGGTCTCGAGAGTGGCCTTCATGATAGGAGGAACGGCGATCTCGGCGGCTGTAGGTTGAATTGTCCCAAGGAGCAGTGTCGTGCCAAGATCGGCGAGCATGATCTCGAGAACCAGAAGCAGCGGTCTCGTGGTGGCCAGGTGTGTCTCGAGAGTCGTCTGGAGGTGGTTCCAAAGGTTCTGGGGCGTTGGCAGGAGGGTCAGGTCGTACTGGACGTGCATGATCATCAGGAGGTTCCGTGGGTGCATTGGTCTCCGCCGTCTGGTGTGTGATCAGGCCCGGGAAAACCGAGTGAGTGGAGGCGACATAGCATATGGATGCGGCGCTGGAGTTCATAGCCGTTGCATTGTCTTTGCCCTTGGCTATGCCCGCAAGGTTGCACAAGCGTTGAATTTGGTCATTTCCTCCAGCTAGGGCACGGATGCATTTGGGTGAGCGGCAAATGGCCAGCAGGCCTGATGGGTTTTGTCCTTTGCCAATTTTGTAGAGCTGAGAGGTACAGATCTTGACAGCATAGCCGGGTAGGTTGTCGATGTCTGCGATCTCAGAGGACATACCGAAGAATCCGTAACATGGGTATTGAGTTGGCATGCCGGCTTCGTTTTTTGTCCAAGTTGCCGGGCGAATGCAGTCTTCCGCGAGAATTTTGGCAACTGTTTCCCAACTCGTTTTGTGGTAGATCAGATAGGTGCCCATGTGTTCGCCACGATAGATTGGTTTCTTTTTCAATCCTGTGGGAACCGTGATGGTCAGCAGGTTCTCTGGCTCGATGTAGAAGGCTTGTGTTTGCCTCGCAAGCTCGATGTCCATTAAGTTGGATTGTGCAAAGGCCCTGGCCATGTTTTTGACGGTGGCTTGGCTTGCTTTGATATAAATACGTTGGTTGTTGACGGTTCGGTATGGTTGAGCCAACTGGTGGAACATCTCGTCAACGAATTGGTTGAAGAGCTGCAAGATGGCCGGGGTCAATGATTGGCGTAGGGGCACAACATGATCGGGCCCAAGCTCGGTCAGGCAGCGGACCCTAAGGGGGTCATTGGCCGCCTCAACCATTTCACTGAGGTCGATGTCATTCGTGTCGAACTTGGTGATCGAAATTGTATCTGCAACCTCAGAATTTTCACTGTCACCGTCAGGGACGCGGAAGGACACAGCGCCAAGTGGTGCTGAAGTATGGGCTGGTGGGTTGGTTGGTGGTTCCGGTGGTGGTGGATCGGCAGGAGAATTGGGTCGAGCATTGTGGTGATGGTAGTTGTCGGTGTAGTGGCTGTCGTCCATGTACCCCAGGTGTCATCAGCGTCGGGAGTGGGGATGTAGTTCGGATTGGATGGGTTTGCAGCTGGTCGAAGTATGACTTCACGGCCTCTGGATTGGTGACGTGGTGTCTCGGAACGTGGTCGCGGGTGAGATCGATGACGTCGAGGAACCACGGGAGAGCGGCGTCTTGGTGGTGATCGTCGTCTGTATGGAGATGGGGTTCTGCGGTCCTTGGCATGTTTCGTGGATGACCGATAACGAGGAAGAGGAGAACGAGGTCGAGCTGCACGGTGGGGAGAGTAGCGAGGGTGATGGGAACGTACAGAAGGTCGATGGGAACGTGATCTTGGAGTCCTGGATCGTGGTCGGCGTGTTGGTGGTGGTGGAACATGTAGTTGGTGAGGAGGAGCGATGGTTGGAGCTTGGACAATACGAGGGTCCGGAACATCAGGTTCGGTGGGTCTGGCTTTCGGTGCAGGTGGAGGAGTGGCGATCAGTGGTGGTGCAGTTGTAGGTGGTGGTGTCTGTGGAATAGGGTTCGGTGGAGGTCCATCTTGTTGGAGAAGTAGCTGACGTTGTTCTTGGGCTCGTTGGGAATCCATGATCATTTGTTGCTGAGCTTGAATAAGTCGAACCGATTCCGCAAGTTGCTGTTGTCTCGTTGAAGAGCTGCAGCAGGTCATAGTGCTCACAGCTCGCCGGGGCAGAACTCAGCGCCGGCGCATCGAAGTGAGGTCACGGCGGACCTCAGCCATATGCACAAGCACCTTAGTGTTATGTGCATTGTCCTTAGTTGGATCAGGCCAACCTAAGTGGAGTTGCAAACTGCAAGTCGGCAACACAGGTCTTTCCGCAAACTGCGGTGCATCACACTCCCACATGGCATGGAGAAATGTCGGAATGGTTTCTTTTTGACAGAACCAGCAAATACGGTCACGGTCAGATCGATCACGAGTGGGGTCGCCGTGGTATTGAGCTTGACTCACCACATGTCCGCAGACGACCGCCCAAGCATGAGCAAGAAGATGAGCAGGCAAATGAGCAAGCATGGTTCGCGCCAAATTGAAACGATCGGCAACATCACGCCAAAGCATAGAGTGATAAGATCTGGATTTGTAGGGAGCAGACTTCTTCCATCGTTCCCAGAGTGTAGCACGCCAAGCATCTCTGAGAACATGTCGAAGCTCCTCGTGGTTGTCATCAAAGAGCAGCGTGCGGCCAACACAAGTGGCCGGGAAGCTGCGAGCAGCAGAAGGGCGGCAGAGCCCCCATTGAGCCTCAGGGTGCCACCACTTCCAGGGGCCAAGTTCATGCCATTTCTGACGTTTCATCCATCTGCGCAAGAGTTGCACAGGACCGTTGCTGAGGACCGTTGCTGCGAGTACGGGCAGCGTTCCAGGCTTTGCGAACATCAGGATCCGTGTGAGACTTCAGGACCACCTCAGCCATGTAGTTGCCAACTTGGTAGCGCAAGTTGACTTTGTGACCATGGAAAAGGGTGAACAAAGGACCCATCATGCTGTGGCCAGAAGAAGCCAAAGCGCGAGAGATAGCCCGATGAGCAGAGGTCAGGTCTCGAAGAGCAGGGAGGCGAGAAACCACGGCCACGCTAGCCAGAGAAACAGCAGCACCCTGCAGCCAGGTAGTCTTCAAGTGAACACTGCCGGGAATGGAAGCAATGTTATTGGCGATGGCGGTCGCGCGCTGCAATCGCACCACTTCTTCTTCTTGAGCTTTGGAGAAAGTTCTCTTGGTTTCGATCCTGGTGCCGAGCAGTTTGGGACGGGTGCGAACTTCGCCCGGCATGCCCTGCCGCCGCAGTTCTTCGCACATCTTCTTGCCCAGGGCAGCAGGGCCCACGACAGCATAGTCAGCCTTGGAGGCATTTTCATCCATGTGGAGGAGCTTCATCTCCTCAATCCAACCCTTGCCAATGCTAAGGCAGGTTTTCATGCGAGCGCAAAACCAAGAGCGGTCATCAATGTAGATGCGCCACACAGTAGGCCCATGAGTACGCTCCGGATGCTTCTTCTGCAGCCGCCACAGAGCTTCAGCCAGGACCCCCAAGAGGGCAAGAGGGGAACAAGGATCCCCTTGAGGGAGGCAGCTGATGTTTCTGACAGCACCTTTGCTGGTCTGGGAACCGAATTGAAGGAATCGCATCTGATGAATCCAAGCAGCGGTCCAAGCATCCACCAAAGCAGCGGGGAGCCCCATGCGCTTCAGCGCAGGACCAGCGAGAGCCCCATGAAGCCGGTCAAAGGCCTTGGACAAATCAGCAGCACCAATCCATCGCAGCAGGCGCCGGCGGGCAGCAAGGCGGCGGTGCCGGCCTGGCTGAGAATCATCATTCTGGGTCTTCTGCAAGAGACAAAGAGGTTTGAGGAGGGCACTGACGGTGCCGCGCTGTTTGACACCACCATGGAAATGAGGACCAACACGATCGACAATCCACTGGGACATCTGCTTGATACGAATGCTGCTCCACATACGATACCACACAGAACCAATGCTCAGGGGTCGCAACCCGGTACCAGAAGGCTTTGGAATGCAAACCTGCCGCCATTGCAGTAAAGCCGTAGGCCAGGACTGGGAACCGCTTTCAAGTTGGTTGAAGAAGTTGGCGAAAAGCTGAAGGAGGCCCTCGGGGAGGTGCATGATTTCATCGCCACGCCATCCATCAGGGCCAGAAGCCTTTTTGACGGCGTCCCGAGCTTTGGCCCGGAATTGGATTCCTCGCAGGGGAGGCAAATCGGGAGCAGCAGGGCCGTTAGGCCAAGGTGCGGTGTCGTGCAGCCGGGCCATGTTGTCCAGCTCCTCCTGCCTAGGGTTTTGAGGCCAGTATTGCCGCCAGGTATTTTCGATTTCGTCGAACATGGTTTGTCCGGCAAGGGGACAGCCAGCAGAGTCGGCCAGGAAAGACACTTTGTTGGAAATCTTGTATCGCGAGAGCCATTTCCAAGGGGCCGCATCTTGCTGCATCTTACGGCGCCAGGCTTGCAGGCGCTGTTTCACGCAGTTCTGGGTGTCAGCTTCGATCTCATCAGCCAGCCATTGCAGAAAATCCGAAGAGCAAGCGATGCTAAGAGGATGAAATGGACAACGAAAATGGGCGGCTTCGCGAAGCAAGGCATCGCGAAGGCGATTGTCACGGAAACCTTGGGTGTGCCAAGCTTGAGCCCGACGCCAAAACCGCCGGAGTCTGGTCAGTTTGATGGTGCTCTCACCAGTAGTAAGGGTTCTGTGATGTTTGACAACTTGCTCGGTTTTGGCAGGGTGTCCTTTGTGGGAGTTTGTAGGCTGACGTCGCGCAACCCCTTGAGCGAGAAGCGCCTCTTGAACCACAGTTTCAGTGAAGCAGCAAAGCTGCTCCCAGCTCGGAGCTTCAGAAAGTTGATACTGTCGAGCCAAGAAACTTTCAGTGAGCTGAGCTTGCCACGTCGCTTCAGACAGGACATCAGGTTTGCAAAGGTTCGGACGAGGAGTCAACCTGAGTTGCTTAACAGCTGAGATTCCGACATCATAAAGGGTCCAGGCCAGAACTCGATGGTCGGCCCATCGATCCAGCAACATTTCAACATCGCAAGTGACCTTTCTGCAGATCCCCCAGTCAATGCAAGCCTGACCATCCCACCGAGTGGGCGCAGGCATGACTGCGTCAGGATCTTCAGGATCAGGAGCAAATGAGGGAAAACACACACAGGCATCGTGAAGGAAGAGGCGAAGAGGAGAAGTAACAGGGTCATGGTTCCAATCGCCAGCCACAAGACAGGGAGAAGGGCCTAATCCCATGAAATCTTGAGAAATGCTTTGATGAAAAGAATCCCTTTCGTCCGAACTAATGCCCGGCCGCTGATAAACACTGTAAATCTGAAGCCCAGGAAGAGTGACCCGGATCCACTGGCCGGCCACATCACTGTGAGCAGCAGCCCGCACAGCGGGCAGTGTGACCTTGGTAAGCACGGCCCCCCCGCCATGGGGGACAGTGCGTTCCTGAGCCTCAGTGCAATAAAACAGCGACCAGCCGGTCAACGAATGGGTCATGCCTTTGAGGTCGACTTCCTTGAGCCGCATTTCCTGAATGAGAAGGATATCAACTTGGTCTTTTTCCGCTTGCGCAACGAATTCCCAGCCGCGGGGGCCGAACCCATTCAAATTGCACTGCCAAACTTTTAAATGAGGAAAAGAAGTCTGCACTCGCCGACGGCGGGTAGGTCCCGGGTTGCTCTCAACGTCTCCGTCCTTGGTTAAATCCCTGAGCCATTCAGTGGCTTGTTTGTATCGTCTGCGTTTGACCCCAGTGCGCTTAGCAAGGCGCATAGGTGCAACCTTACCATTACACAGACCTCCCGTGCCGGAAGAGTCGTCAGGGAGCCCATTTTCCTTGCGCCAAGTCGCATTGTTCTTTTTGATGCGTTCACTGAGTTTACGCTTGCTGTCAGGCGCAATTCTGTTAGAGAAAAAATTCTGGGGCTTGGCTTCAGCCACAATTTGAGCACACATCTGCTCAATGCGGTCAAAATGTTCCTTAGTCCAGCCGGCCACAAGTCGAATTCTGTTCCTGGTGCCGTCGGGCAGAGCCTGCCACCACCGGGCTTTCCTGGCAGTCCAAGTAGTGGCAGGACTGCAAGGAATGGAGGCCATGAGTCGACTAGTCTGGTGGTTAAGGCATTTGGTGCAAAACCAAGTTTTCTTGAAAGCATCAAACAAACCATGCGAGGTGCAGTGACGCATGTCATGGTCATGGTCTTGGGCCAAAGCTTTGGCCCGAACAAAGGCTCGTTGAGAAGCCATGGCACCATTTTTGGCTGCGGCATGTTTTCCCCCAGTTTTGTGGCCCAGGGAAATTTTTTCGCTGATGGAGGGACCAACCATCGAAAGTTTGGTGTTATGAGCGTTTCGGAGATGCAAAGCCCTTTTCTTGTAAGCTTTGTCATGACCTGACAGTTCCATTTCTTGTTTGCAAATAGGACAAACCCACTGGATCGTCGACCAGCGTTGCTGGCGGGACGGTCTCGAATCTTTTTTGGTGGGCCTGAAATCAGTGGGATCCTCATAAGTGACATCAGCAGGGTCATGAATCGAAACACCACTGAGATCTTGTTCATCATCAAACCAGTGAACCTTCTGTTTTCCCCAAAGACGCTTTCGGGGGCCAGTTTCAGGTCTAGGGGCAACGGCCTGAGCAGCACTAGACCCGGAGACGACCGCAGCAGAGACGCCAAGACTCGCAGCAGCAGGGGGACTGAGAACAGACCCGACCGCAGTGTGGAGCGAGGGGGCGGGCAAAGAAGGAACAGACCCGACCGCAGTGTGGAGCGAGGGGGCGGGCAAAGAAGGCGCGGCACGGCTGGAGGGCACACCAGAGCACACGGACCCAACACGAGTGTGGAGGGAGGGAGCCGGGGAGACGCCAGAGCAGGACGACGCGGAGGCAGTGCGCAGGGAAAGCAACGTGTGCAGAGACGCAGGGTCGGATCGCACGCTGGGGGACAGACGGCGAGAGACCGCGGCAGGGGTCCGGGGAGCACTGCGAGCAGCGACGCGAGAGGACGCAGGACCAACAGGGCACGCGGCAACGGTGGATCGCGAGGAGGACCCGCAGGAGGAGCCGGCAGCAGCGCGCAGGGACCGAGAAGAAGGAGAGAGGGGAGTGGGGTTGAAGACACCCGGGGGAGCAGCCCCTCCCAACCCGTCAGGTTCAGGTCGCGCGGTCTCCCGCATCCAGTGACTGGGCACCTTAGTTCGTTTGTCACTGCTGTCACCAGTGTCAGGGGGACGCACGGAACAGTAGTGTTTCCCCTTTCGTTGCACAACGAGAGTTGGGCTGTCAACAACCACCCGGGGCATTCCGGTCCTGCCCCATTCAGGGGCAAAAGTAAATCTGCGCAGAGATTCATCCGTTTGATCCCAGACAACAATACAGCAGCCGTAAACTTCAGCCGCAGCCTGCAGAAGGAGGCCGCAAATCCACGTATGCTTGTCCAGTGCTTTTTCACAAAAATCAGGGAAGGCCGCTTTTCCCCCCTTAACAAAAGATTCGTATCTGTCATGGAACTTGCGAACATGCTGAACAGTTTTGACCCTCAAAAGACTGGCCTCATGGATGCATTCTTCATTGGACAGCTGTTTCCCTTGCGTAAAGAAAAAATAACTGTCACACAAAGCTCTCCACCCGCAATCGCCAACGCCACCTTGATCCACAAGTGACCATTGATGATTGCAGAGAGCGTCCTGCAAATCGCCAATGCCGAGCTTTGAACTGGTTGGTGCCTGAGTAGAATCCTTGGTAGAAGAATCAACTTCCATCTGAGCCTGCGCAACAGGCTTGTCTGCTCTTGTGACTCCTGAAGCATCGCCAGGAGCATTTGAATCTTTGGTGTCATCAGAGGCCTTAGCAGACCGTGATCTTTCTCTGTTTGCGGAGCCTCTGGGAGGCCTTTTGGTAGGGCTTCTGCCCCGCCTGGAGGTTTCCTGGTTATCAAACTCTTGTGAGCCCGGGGCCCATTGTCTGCGTGGCCCCTTCAAATTTGTGACCTTTTGGGGGATATAAGGCCGGTGCACAGCATCGTTAATAATGATGCGCAAATCGGACCCGTCTTCGTAGGTCCAAACACCTTGGTTATAAGGGAAGGCAACAGGAGGAACGGCTCTGATGAGCCAAATGATTTTCCGGTTGCGTCGGTGGCGATTCAGGATGCTGACCTCACGCCAGTCTTGACCTGTCAGGAATTCCTGCAATTCGTCGGAGTGCCACTGGGCTGGCACCCCTGATACTTCGACGGCTTTCGGCCGCCGATCCTCGGGGTCCTCAGGTTTCCTGCTGAAACCTAAGTCACTGCCCAGGCCTTTTCGCAAAAAAATTGGCTGACCACGTGCCTTAGCTTCCTTGGTACATCTTTGGAAATATTCTTCAGAAGACTCACTGGCTTGTTTGGAAATCCAAAAAAAGGACGGTCTGTCGGCAGCAGGGTCAAGGTGCTGATTGACAAAGATGCCTCTGGTGCCACTTTTCCCAACGAGGACCTGGCAATCAGCTTTGGTCAGCCTGAGCCATCCGATGAGGGCACTACTGCGTCCCCACTGTTCCCTTTGCCAGCGCCCACCCGTGAGGGTGTGAGCTCGCACGCCCCACTGGGCAAGTTCTCCCAAAATAACCGTAATCTTTTCAGTTTTGGGGTCAGAAATGAAAAGAGAGCGATACTGCTCGGGCACCACAACTCGAACCTGAGTACGCTCGACAGTTTTGACTTTGTCAGTTTCAATTTTGATCGCATGTGACTTCCAAGGCGCCGACGTGCCTAAGGAAAGCAAGTGGACATCTTCAACTTTGGCCTGCTGACCCTGCCTTTGGAGCCTGGCTCTACTAAGAGTGGAACCGACCCAGCTGCACGTGGGTCCAGTGAGCACAAGAGTTAAGCCTTGAGACAGTCCCAAGCTTTTGTAGAGGTCAATGAGTTCCTGGACTTCCCACGGAGTGCTGGTACAAGCCAGGTTGCCTTTCCAAGGCTGCTTTTGCTTGATAGCAGTAAGAACAGTTTGACATGAAACAAGCGAAACAGGTTGGTTCCATTCCGCTGGGTACACCGATCTCACCTTGGGCATGGGGGTTTGAGCCACTTTAGGGGGAGTCACAGCGGGTGGGGGGGAAACTCTAACTTCACGGTTGGAAGAAAATGGCGGGTTGTCACTGTCGTCCCACCACCACCAACCTGTCTCAGTGTTTCGACAATATGGCCTGGTAGTTCCATCTCTGAAAGTCCACAACTCTTTCTGAGTGGTGGAGGTCTTTGGTTTGGTTTGAGCCACAGAAGCACTCTGCTGCTGCGTTTTCCGTTTCCTGACACGTTTTTTGGCCGGAGCAACAGCACTGGAATCAGCAAACTGAGTGGATCCCAAAAGATCAAAAAGGGGGGAAAGATCAGTAGGAAAAGAACCCTGATTCAAACAAGTTTTGAGTCCTTGGATCAGCGTCTTGACTAAAACCTGCGAAACCTGTGGGCCTCGTTTAGGGTTTCGTTTGCGTTTCCTACGATACCCCGACCCTCCCCGAAGGCATTCTGAACCCAGCCATTGGCCAGCCTCATGAGTGGGTTGAACTGGTGAATAATCACAAAAATTGTCATGTTCGGGCGACCAGTCAAAATTGAAAGGAAAACCTGGTAGCACACCCTGCTCAGCAGGCTTTTTTGGATCACGACGCCGATGCACTCTGAACCAACGGCTCCTGAGTCTCAGTGCAATGCGGCGGTGTTTGAGCCGCGCTCTTGACATGCGATGCGTGCTGCATCGTCTGGCCACAAAAGCTTTGAAAAAAGATTTCCGCGACCACTTCTGCTGCCACTGCAGCTTTGAGCCATGTTTTGGGGCTTTTCGGCCCTTTCTTTGAGGGGTTTTAACAGGGAGAATGAAAACCGTAAAAAGGGAAGAGACAACCCCAACCCAGGCAACGATAAAACTCAATCCCAAAACCCAAGTTTGACCCAAAATGGGGGTGAAATCATTGAAACCATCATTAATTAGGGGGGCCCGAGAATCAGTAAGCAGAAATGGTGGAAAGAGAGTGCCACATTTAAACAAACCAAGTTCCCGAGTCACAGATGCACCAGCGCGCACTGCAAGAGCGCTCGCATTGCCGCCATCAGACCATTGCAGCGACAAACCGAACGTGTCATGAATTAGGGGGCCCTTGGGGGGCCAGGTAGAAACGTTGACTTCGAAGTCGTGAATTGAGACGTGGTGGTTGGAGGCAGCAGAGCAGGACAGCAAACAGCAGCACGCAACCAGCCAGCAAAGCAGACCCTTAGGTACCTTAAAAACCTTGGTGGGCCGCCAGCCTTTATATTCAGGCCCTTTCTCGTTCTTGTTGGGCTCTTGTGCCAAAGTGGCTTTTGTCCTCTTTTCTCTTTCTTTTAATTTCTCACACTGAACTTTGCACCGGCCGGTCGCAAGCAGCGACGAGCCAGCCCGCTGCCACCACGCGGAGGTGAGTGTATAGCAGCGATTCCGCAAGTTGCTGTGCAGTGGAGCCCAATGCTACAAGTTCAGGTGACACGGATGAAGTCGGTGCTGCCGTGGGTGTTGGTGGTGTAGTAGGAGGAGGGACTTTTGGAGCTGGTCGACGCGGTCGATCCGGTCGCTTGTCAGAGCGAAGCCTGGGAGCCGCCTTAACTGCTGGGGCCCGTGGTGAAGGTTCATCTGGAGGGACCATCGATGCGTCCGTCTGTAATGGAGGTTGAATGTGGTGAGGTGGGTATGGAGAACTGGGCAAAGGTGTCGGTGGCGTAGTCGATGTAGGTGGTGTAGTCGATGTAGGGGATGGGGCAGGCCACGTGGGTGGAGCGGTGGGTGCCGTAGGAGATGGAAAGGTCGACGGAGCGGTGTGCACCATAGTGGTTTCAGGGGCCAAAGGCGAGGGCATGGTGGGAACGAGCTGTGGGCCTGGTACTGCATGAGGAGCCGGAGTCAATGAGGTGAACGGCAACGATGTTGGGGCTGATGTGGACGGCATGAGCGAAGCTGAAGAAGACCATGTAGGATGCAATGCCGAAGGATGTCCAAATAGATGTGCATTTTGCGACGATTGCTGCCACGTCGAAGATGGGTTTGCAGGCTGCGGTGGAGCAGGCCATGACGTCGGAGGGTTGGTCCACGGATACATCGCTCACGAGGAATAATGACAAATAATGAGATTGTAACGACAGGATTCAGTTCCTAGAACTACTATTCGTGCAATTGTGCCACAACAGGCCCGTAGTCAAGTCGTGCCCCAATGGCATCAAACGGCTTTCAAATTCCATCGAATTAGGTGCACAATATGTTTCACCTCACCAGATACCAAAGAGACCACACCTGCAGGAAAAGGACATGCCTGTAGCCTTGTCATACATGGAGCATGTTGCTTGTCACAAGTTGAAGCTGCAGCCAAAACAAAAGGTTTGTGGTTGTTCAGCACGGCGTCCCAGGGAGGAATGCATCTCTCAAGGTTCTCATGGGACCACAGGAGCAGCGGGACTCTTGAAAAACGGTGCAGAAATGAAAAGGCCAACTGTTGCAATTTACTTAGATGAATTACCAACTTAAAATGCGTAAATTCGGCAGTCAGGACAGTCATCACTCACCCTAAAAAGGGTTGCCTCAATTGGCTCCATGGCACCATGTCGGAGCCACCATGGAAATCACACTAGACAAGAATGGATCATTATATGATCCGGCAGGAACTGAATCCTGAAACATGCAGATTAGATACGAAACAATGAAATTAACGATGCATCCTACGAATAATAGAAGTACTTCAGAATGACCATCGGGTTCAGAATCGACATCAAAAAGAATAAATAAACCAGCAATAATATCATCGGCGATGTCTCGGCGAAGTTTAGCCAATAAATATGTCGGCGACGACGTTGTCGGCGATCATGTAACCAGATTGTTACAAGTATGTTTTCTACGTCCTTGCTCTGAGGAAGGTTCTGATGCAGCAAAAAACCCTGACATGGTTTCGGCAAAAATACAGATTGTGGCAACCGTGAAGAAATAAATAAATAAATTGACTTTGAGGTTCTTGGGTTGAGCCTCATCCCATCAGCAGACATTGACACTTGAATGGAAGCAAACCCTGAACAACCGGTGATCACAACAGCGCAGGTACGTCACTGGACGTCTCCAGTGATATCCTCAGGACACTGCAGAGAGCTTTGTTAAGTGGAGCTCTGCAGGCCTGCTCCACTCCCCTGCAAATGTGAAAGGATTCCCTGCAAATGTGAACAGATTTGAATCAAAGAAGTTTTACATCTGTTCAGATGTTACACACACACACCAAAAAAAGCTACCGGCGTCAATGATGAAAAACGATCATTGTAAGCTCAGCAAGTAAGTTAGAAGTTTTACGTCTTTTCAGATGTTCCACACACACACACGTGGGCAGCTTAAGGTTTGTTAACATTGAGAACACCTTGTCACATGTCAATGCTCAAGTACATTACCTGCAGCCTTTGGAAACCCATAGGCGCAAACCAACATTTAAACTTAAAGGTTGGTCCCAATTTTCCTCAATTTCAGAGGGTGAATATTTCTAACCCTATCCCGCCGCTTCCCCAACCCGGCTCGCAGAACAGCACGAAGCTCATGTCCAACCCCACGCGAGTCCCCTTTCTAGTGCAGCATCAACTGCATGCCGCTGCCCAATCTCAAGTCCTGCTCCTGATATTCCGCCTGAGGCAGAAAAATTCGCAACAGTCCAGTCATGAAGGTTTTTGTTTTTTGATCGCGAATCCATGCCAGGATTGCGGCACCTCGAAGAAGAGCAAAAAGAAGCCACGTTGGATCCGGCGACCTCCACGTTGTCCACGGACAGTTGCGACGAGATGAAAACGTTCGAGTCAGCGAAGAGGCTCAGAACGGACGAAAAGGCCATGCAGGGATGAAGAAAATTCTGGCGCAATGCAGTGCAATGCAGTGCACTATAGTGCACTCAATGAGTAAACCAACACTCAGCACATCCCAGCCTTTCCGAGTTGCCAGGAGACAGATGGTGTCGCAGACGACGGTGCTGATTGGATGGGTGCCATGAGCGCTCTGGGTCCTGGGTTCTCTAAATGCCATCAGCAGCGACGATGAAGCTGACGAAGCAGGTGAAGGCGAATTCCCGAGGTCGGGATATTGCGACACACTGTGACACACCCTGAGCCTGTCAAAATCGTAACGAGAGACAATGAAACAACATGAAACAACAATTGCACATTGTCATTTGTTTTTGTGCTGGATTTTCTTGATTTGGCTGTTGCACCCAGGTCCACTAAAATCGAGCAACCGCTGCTATGAAATATTTGTGTCACCTTGCTACTGATGCGCAATCTACGCTGGAGTTTGTGATAAAGAATTTAGGACCTAAAGTAAGTAGCAGCAGAATGCTGATTTCGGGATGCAGCCATTTCACGAAAGGTAGCTCCAGTGGGGCTACCTTGAGTTTTGCTTTACGAAGTAAAGGGGAGGGCGGCCAGCCCCGTTACCTGATTATTCAGGAGATTGCTAGTCATTTCATTACCCCCCCCAACCCCTGTTTTTATTTTGAACCAATGCCTAGCCAGGTACATGCATGAGTATTGAGCACATCTATATGCGTCCTTCAAGGCTCAAGAGGTATATAGAGTAACCCTGTGGACACCGCACGGACTGGCAATACGCCGAGAGTAAAAAGCGTGTGAGCTGTCTTGGGAAGACGCCTTAGCTGATCTTGAAGAAGACGCTAGGGCCCCTCTTCAAGTGGTAGCGGAGCAGTGATCCTTCATTGAGGGTGAGCTCCAGGTAGAGCCCAGCAATGGCACGCCATGGCTATGATGATGATGACTTCGACATTGTCGATGCAGATGGATGGAACCAATATGACTCTTATGCAATGAGAAGAGCCCCCCAGCAGACACAGATTCACATGACGCAGCAGATGACCACAAAGGTAGCTCCAGCATATGATGGGAGAACTAGCTTGTTTGCTTTTGAAGATGCAATCGATGACTGGTGTGACATCACGGAGTTAGAACCTGAGAAACGTGGTCCAGCTTTGCGCAATCAACTGGAAGGAGAGGCTCAACAATACAAGAGGTTATTGGACAGAGAAATGCTCAGGGATCCTAATGAAGGAGTGAACTATTTCAAAAGATTTCTTCGACCATATTTCATCAAGGGTGCCCAGAACGTGTTCTTATACCGTTTCATGCAGTTCATGAAGTACAACAGAGGAACCATGGATCTTCAGAAGTGGATGACTAGATTTCAACTCACTGGCAATAGACTTATTGAGTCTTGGATGGATTTACTTCCAGAAGCAGTGATCACTAGTCCTGAAGCAATCCATTTCATTCAAACCAAACAACAAGAACATGACAGAGAACAAAGAGAGAAGGCTGAGGTAGCAGCAGCTACTCCAGGTGCACCTCCTCACGTGGTCATTCCTTGGTCGGATGAACTGGCATTAGTGGCATTCAGACTTTTCCAAGACAACCGAAGACAAGTACAAAGGTTAGCATTCCCATTGGGTGACAATTTGCTAGCACTGATTTTTGTAAGTCTAGCAGACCTGACTCAAGATCAGAGGAACACCCTCACAAGTATCATGACACATCGTGGACGAACACTC
>CAMXCT020001922.1:32220-52220 GCA_947184155.2 Cladocopium goreaui | reverse complement strand
TGGAGGATAGTGTGGAACTTTACAAACTTCACATCAAACACAATCACATGCCTCCTACTCAATTCAGAAGAAGGACCTCCATGTTGGGACTTCCGTTTATGAAAAGTTTGAAGACATGTACAACAAGTGTCGTGTGTGTAGTACTTCAATTGCACCACCGCCGAGAGCCAGGATTTCAGGCATACGAGCCACCAACTTTGGAGATGTTATCTTTGTTGATCATGCTGAAATTCAGTTGAGGCAGAACAAGCGCATGGTGTTCCTTGTTCTTGATGGTGCAACCAACTTACTTTGGGCTACGGCACAAAACTCACTGAACAACAAGGAGACCATTCAGGCTCTAAGGTTGTGGACTGATGAACATAATTGTATGCCGAAAGCCATCGTAGGTGATGAAGCCTTTTTCAGGGAAGACTTTCTGACTTATTACCGAACTCATGGTATTAAGGAATGTCCCTGTGGTTCAAGAACCCCATGGCCTAACAGAGCTGAATCAGCTGTCAGACTTTTCAAACGACAATGGCAAATCATGTCAGAGAACCTTGAAGATGATAGGTTCAAAGGAGTTACAGTCAGGGAAGCTGTGAAGCGTACTGTTTGGGCCAGAAACATTCAACTCACTGTTAGTGGTTATTCTCCTTTGGAAATTGCCACTGGTAGAAGACCACAACTTAGTGTTGATCCTTTACCTGAGGACAAAACCCAACAAGAGATGCAAAGGTTAGCATTGAAGGCACATCAGGAAGCAAGACAAGCTGCCGATCTCAGGCATGACATGGCCAAACGAACAATGCCATCAGATGGACCTTACAAACCAGGTGTCAAGGTTTTCGTTTGCACTGCTCCTCCCAATGCTAATGCTATTGCTTCGAAGGCATGGAAGAAGGAAAGGTGGATCAGAGGTACTGTTATCTCTCAAGAAGGTGCTATGGTCAATGTTCATGTTGATGATGCAGTCATGCGTGTCAATCAATCAAAGGTGAGACGTGATCATGATGAATGGCATGGTGTTGCTGTTCCTGGACTTGACACATGAGAACCAGTACCACTTGCAGTTGAAGATGAAGATGACTATGAACCAGACATTGCTGAATATGCTGAAGCCTACTTAGGTGAGCAAGCTCATTGGTTCTGTCAAACTGGCAAGTGTGATGTTGTTGAACTTTTTAGCAGCAACACTGGTTTGAGTTGGCACATGGCACGATTGAACACGAAGGTTGGTGAACCCATTGACCACAAGCATGGTTGGAGTTTCAACAGTAAGACCAAACAATACCAAGTTTGGAAACAGCTTGAGAAGCTTGATCCTGAATACGTGTTGATCACAAATCCTTCGCCAAATTCTTGGAAGCACTCGGTCTTCAAATTTTGTCTTGAAGTGATGCAATGGCAAGTTGGTCGAGGAAAAGGTTTCTTGGTGATTTCTCCACCTGATTCAGGATTTGCACAGTTCTTGACTATGAAGAAACTTCAGAAGAACAGAATCTTGTACAACATCGGTTGTTTCCATCTTGACATGACAAACTACTGTCATTGTGATCCTTCTATCAAAAACTTGCGTGTGTATTACAACCATGATGAAGACTTTGACATGTTGGAACCACAGCATGCCTTCAAGAAAGAAGGGAAGCTTTGGACAGATCCACAATGGAAGGTCTTACCGTCACATTTGTGTTCATTCATTGCGCATTTCACACAACTTGTACCTTGGAAGGACATGAGACAGCATTTTTTGTTTGAAGATCTGTTGGAACATTTTCATGATGGAGTTTTGTGTGGCACGTCAATGTTTTTGGACCGTGGTGCTGAGTGTTCATGTTTGTTGCAAGACTTGCATCATATTGAGACCTCTATTCCAGTGCCACTGAAACACATATTTCCACAGAGGTTTACCACTCAGTTGCTTGTCCACACATTGAGAAAGATTGATCAGTTGCCAAGGAGTACAGAGGCTAGTTTCAGAGAATCAACTGACACCAGAATCATTGAATTGATTCCTGGACTTCAAGATGTCAGAAAGAAGACATTGCCTCAAATGTACTTTGAAGATTGCAGCGTGTTCAGAGGAATTTATGGACGAGTGAATCCTTTGTTTCAACATCCTGAAGATGCTGTCTTACTCATTTGGAAACCTGGTGACTATGATCATGTTTACTTCATGTTTGTGTCACAGTTGTATCCACATAATGAACAGTTCAAGATTCAAGAATGGAGCATGATCGTCTTCTCAAATGAAGTGACTGGTGCAATCAAGCGGAGAGTAGCAGATCCTCCTATTCAAGGAGTTACACCACCAAATGATGACGATCCCATTCATCCAGATCAGCATGGTGATTTTCCACAACATAATGATGATGATATGTTGAGTGGTGATGAACCAGAAGATCCTCTGGATGATGATAATCAACCTGATTATAACACTGGACCTGATCCAGATGATGATGATCAAGAGTACATCATTCCAGATGATTCTGGACCACCACCTGGTGATGATTTGGATATGCCAGGAATACAGGACTCGGGGGAAACACATCAACCAAGTTCACTTCACCATCAACTCCGTTTTCTAATCCTGACATTCCAATCGAAGAGATTGCTGATCCTGGACAAGGTGATGATTCTCCACCAGGACGTGATCCGACGTTAGAGCCTGTCAGAGTTCAAAGGAAACAGAGACAGATCTCAACTGATTCTACTGATGCTTTACCAAAGGCAAAGGCAAAGGTGATTATCAAGAGGCCAAAGGTTCAATTACCAGGTCATGTGAAACCTATTTCAGGTCCTACCCAGAAACCTCATGATGAAGAAGATGAAGGACCTTCACATGATCCTACTGCCTCGAGTTCAAATGATAATACAATTCCATTGCCTACTACTACACCAACATCGTTTACGCCAGGTGATTTTGCGCAGCCAGCGCAACAGCAGTCTTCACCAGGAACACCAGAATTGGTATCATCACATAACGATGATGATGAAACAGAACCATATGAAACAGACGGTGCTCCTGTTTTGACTGGGGAAGACATTGCTCAGCTTCAGGAAGAAGATGTGGACACTGAACCTTACACATCAGACCACTCTCACTTTGTCGACATTGATGGTGCTGTTTTTGTTCCTTTAGGACCCAAAATCCAAGCTGCTCCTGATTTTGGTTCATATGATGTTACTGGATTCAAACAGTTTGAACAGTACTTGGCCAAGAATGGAAAGAAGCAGCCAAAGGCAGAATCAGTTATTACTCAAGAAGTCTTGAAGAAGTATGCTAAGGAGATCAAACAAGCCAAGCTTGAAGAATTCAGAAGTTTTCTGGATTTCACTGCCATGACTTTCAGAGACAAGAGACGTCATAAGATTGATAACTATGTCACTGGCAGATGGGTGCTTACCATCAAGGTTGATAAGGATGGACAGTTCAAGAAGTTCAAGGCTAGATGGGTATGTAGAGGCTTTCAAGATGCTCAAAAGTATGACTTACAGACTGACAGTCCTACTGCTACCAGGTATGGTTTTCGTGCATGCAGCCTCGATGTACTGGGACTTCCTCCATTTAGACTTGAAAACTGCCTTCCTTCAGGGCGAAACATACGACTTAGACCGACGTGTTATCCATGTTCAGTTGCCTGCTGACATTGGTTTGCCTCCTTACTTGGTTGGTTTATGCACTCGTTCCGTCTATGGACTTGCGGATGCTCCCCGGAGATGGTGGAACCGTTTAGACAAATTTCTGATTTCGCTTGGCATTCAACCAATAAGAGCTGACAGGTGCACATATGTGTGCTATGATGGTGCTTTTAAGGAGCCAAAACAGGTTAGCTTTGCTGACTCTGAGGCAACAGAACCAGCACCTGTGTCTTACTATGGTGTAAGCTCACAAGAGAGTGAGGTAACACGTGATGAATCCACCGACATCGCTGAGGAAGTTCACAAGTCTCTTTTGGTTGAAGAAAGGTTGTTTTCAGCTTGTATCAACAAACCCAAACATGGAAACAGAGGAAAGAGTTCAAGGAGAAGAAGGTTGAAGAGTGTGCTTGGACTCCTGTTGTTAATGAAACTCTTTTGAAGTTTTTGGAATCTGTTGAACGCAAATCTGGTTGGCACAACTTTGAAAATGGTCATGCTCAAGTTGCCTATCGTGCAAAAGCTTTGAGAACCCCTGATCCTTATTATGATCGAAAGAAGTTTCATTTGAGAACTTCTATTGTGAAGAGAAAAGGAGTTTGGTGGTTACTTGAAGTGAATCATGACTTGAACAAGGAAAATGTTTCCACAAGTTTGGAAGAAGAAGCTGAAGTACTTGCTTCAGTCTTTTTACCTTCAGAGCGTACTTATCTTGCCACGACACCACAATTGACACCTGAGATTGTTGAACAACTCTTGGAACATTTCATGGACCCTGTGAATGGCTGTAATGCCAAGGGAAGAAAACCTATTGGCATGTGTTGCTTGCATGTTGATGACTTGTTCATTGCTGGAACTCCAGAGTTTCTGGAGAAGTTCAAGAAGGTTGTCAAGTCACAATTCAAGATTGGTCATGAAGATGTGAATGACTTGATGTTCACTGGCCAACGTGTGAAATGGATTCTTGATGAGAAGACCAAGAAGAAATCTCACATTACTGTTGAGCAGTCGTTGTGTGTCAGTGAACTCACTGAGGTTGTCATACCTAAAGGCTTGAAGGATGAAGACAAATGTGACAAGGATCTCCATACTGCCTATAGGTCACTCTTAGGTAGTATCAACTGGTTACAATCACGAACCCAATTTCAGTCACGTTATCAGTTTTCACGTTGTGCTTCTGCTGCTGCTGCGCCCACCGTAGGTGACTGCAAAACGCTGAGCAAACTTTGCAGGCAAATTGTAGGTGACCCGATGGAACTTATGTTCTGGCCACTTCAAGGTGATCCTAGATTAGTTGCTATGCCCGATGCAGCGTTTAGGAACAACAGCAACAAATCCTCACAGCGCGCAATGGTTATTTTCATGGCTGAACCAAGAAAGGTAAAGAGCAAAAACACCAGAGGTTCTCTGATTTTCTTCGAATCAACCAAAATCAAACGAACAACTTTGAGTACCACTGTTGCTGAGTTGTATGCATTGATGAAGTGTTATGGCACTTGTCAGATGTTAAGAGGCCTCATCAAGGACATCACTGGACTTTCAAATGAGATTCACAGGAGGACTGATGCAAACAATCTTGTGACTACTGCCAGTACTACTCATGTTCCTGAACAACAAGAGACCATTCACATGATACGGATGCTTAGGAAAGAAGCATGTTCAGGTTCAATTGCTGACTTGTCACATATAAGAACTCAATGGTGTTTGGCTGATTGTTTGACCAAAAAGTCTGCTAATCCTCAGAATCTTATTGATGCTGTTAGACGAGGTGTTCTTAAAGAAGTGGATGCTCATCCTCCATTCAGATCATTACTGGAACACAAAGCTTACCTCAGGTCATGGTTGCCAACAGTTTGCAGTCATGTTGATTTCAGACATGATGTATTTCTGTTAGGTGACTCCCTGAGGGATTCTTGACTATTTTTTGAATTTGTGCCTGCGGCTCAAGAGATAGAGTCTCGAGAATCGCACTGTTTCTTCACCATGTCAAGCTCTAACCGGTGGACTAGGACCTCAGCCGCAGAGGCAAAGGCTAAGGCCAATTCTAGCAACAGAAGACAGGGTTTTCCAGATTCACAGTATGATGACGAGGTGAGGCATAGTGAGCCATCTCGGGGATATGCTCATCGAAAGAGAGAGGAAATCCCAGAGAACAGATACAGAACACCAGATACATTACCATATGAAGATCACCTCGCATTCAGCAATGGTTACAGATATGAGACAGAGTGGTTTCAAGCTCATGAGAGAATGAGGCAGAAACGCACTAGAGGCATTCATGCGCTCATGGGGCCAAACAACATGGACTCCTTTGATCGACATAAGATGTGCATGGACGTTGTTTCCTGGATCCTTTATTGGGGTACAGAGCATAGAGAGTTTGACGACTCACTCAAGTGGATTGCTGAGTTTCTGAAGTGTCTCCTTGCCTATACTACCCAAGAGGAAGAAGACAGGTTTGATGATCTATGCAACAAAATTCATGCTGATACCACTGGACGTAAAGGCAGCCATTAAGTGCAGCAAGGCTCTCTCAGCCGTGCTGAGACATTGCACTCGTAGATGGTTGTTCACTGATGATGGATGCATGAATATTTCTGATTGTTTTCAGGAGATGGAGTGGAACAGTCCAAAGGAACTTCACATCTCTGGAGCGCAGTTTGCTGCAACGATTCTGTGTTTCAATCTACATGCAGTGGACTTGGTATCCATACAGTGCAGCTGCAACATATCCATTCGACGTTCGTCTTGCAGCCTATCAGGGTCACTCCAATCAAGTTGTTGATCCAATAATAGCACACCATCCACTGACATATGATGAAGCTATGAGTTTGGGCTGGATTTTTCATGTCACCGATGCATCAAATTTACCATCCATTCAAGAAATAGGCCTGAAGACCAATGTGAAAGGAAGTGGAAAAGGTGGTAGAGATGCAATTCATTTCATGTACCACAACGACAATGGTCAGGGCTACATAAGGATGGCAGAGGGCACTCAACAACTAAGAAATTACAAAAGACCAGTGTACCTCGTGTTGGATCCCAAGTTTATCATCGACCAACAGCTTTTCCTTACCAAGAATGGTGTGGTTTTATTTCATGGTGACATTTCTTTCCAGTACCTCATCGTCAAGGAACAACTTCCCACACTAGCATGCAATGTGATTCACAAAGGACGTGGTCACTCTCTTCCTCCTTCTGTAACAGGTGGCACGTGGCATTCAGGCACCACCTCGAAACATGTCCAAAAGGAGAAGGGCATTGGTTTTGTTCCTGAAGGTCAAATTCCTGATTCTATCAGAACAACAGCATGGCAGTTCATGGGTCAACAAGTTCCACAAAACTATGGAAAACTTGTTTTTGGTACACCCCTATCGACAGAAGCTGACTTTGATCCAGCTGCAGAATCCATCTATGGTTTGACAGCAGAAGGCTCTCAAGAGAGAGAGGAATCTGCACAAGGCAGTCAGCCAATGAAAACCCATACGAAAGGCCATCAAGAAGAACAGGACGCTCTCCTCAGAGAGAGGAACCAGAAGATCCATGGGAGCAACAACGCTCCTCATCAGGAAGTTCAGAACCTCCACAACATGATCCTTTTCAAGATGATCCTCAACAAGATGCACAAGACAATCAACAAGAGGAACCATCAGCCAATGCTCAAGATGATCCCATGGGTGAAGAAGTTGTAGATCTTTGGGAAGCAGAAGATCCTCCAGATGATGATGATGATTCTGTAGTTGAACAAGCCACACGTTCTTCTATTTCTGCATCAAATCCCGGGGTCCTTTATGAAGCTGGTATCATTTGTGCACGAGAAGGGGATGGTGAGATCATCAAGAACTCCTCAGGAGAGAAGGTCATTGTCCTCAGAGAATGGAACCTCCTACTCTCAGCACAGAAGATAGCATTGAGGAGGCAATCCATTGGTCGTGCAAAAGCTTCCATGGACTGGATTTACATGCCTACTCTTCACCAGAGCTTGGGAAATGGGTCGAATGTTAACACTGGCCAAGAAGGAAGGAAGAATAGAAATTATGAGAAACTTCCATGACACTTGTCGTACGTATTGGACAGATTGGATGCGTGGTCAAGTTCCTCCTCCAGGTTGGGATGAAAGGTTTGACATTGACAAGGACAATTGGCGTGAGGCATTCTTGTTATATGAGAGAGACCTAGAAATTCAAGCTGACCTTGAGTACCTCACTGAAGCCGTCTATGTCTTTTACATCACGCATCTTGACAAGTTGATCAGGGAGAATGACAAGTTGTGGGGAGATTTCTGCAAGAGAAGAGTTGACAGGCATGGCAATATTTTGGATGAACTAGAATTGCACACTCGCTTATATGACATGACAATTCCAGGTGTCCAGGTTCCCATGAACAAGAAGACAGTCATTCCTGAACCAGAAAAACACTTCTCGTGTTCCACAAAGCTGATGGTTATGGCAATTGATCTGTATGAAGAAGATGCACCACCTAGCTTTTGCCATTTTACAACCTTTGCTCTCAAGAAGCTCAGACAGTTTGTGGATAGCAGAAAGGAGATGACAGCTCAATCTTACAGATTCTTTGTCGAGCATGCCTACAATCAGTTCTTTCAACATGAAGCATTTCATCAATCCGCCACAGCAAGAACCAAGGCCAGAGAATTTGGTTCAGGTGAATTCCATACATCTACAAAGCTTGAAGGATATGTTTGGATAGCAGGTGAAGAGAAGATGACACATGTTTCCAAAGATCAAGCTGATGATGTTGATATGGAAGATCATGATGTAGATGCTGATGAAGAACTTGATGAACTACCAAGACTTCAGGTTATCGTGAGAAAGCAGGAGAACAAGGAAGGTGTAAGCTCTTCAAAGAAAGAGGAAACACAGGAAGGTGTAGGCTCTCCAGAGAGAGAGGAAGCAAAAAACCAGAAGTGGTGCAAGTTGATGATGAAGAAGAAGCTGTACCAGAGATGGCACCTATCACAAGACCTGAAGATCGACATGGTCAGTTCTTAGTGAGGCAGCTCAATCATGCACAACAACGACAACTGTATGACATCACACTCAGCTCACAGAATGTTCTTAGTCGTGAAGATTTGGAAGGTAGAGAACCATTTCAGCGTGGTGACATCAGCTATCTTTCATTGTTGATGATGTTGGAAGTTCTAGCATTTGAGTCATTTCCCAACTTCATGGAAATCTATGCACCAAGGATGCAATACAACATTTCCTATGGTGATTATGATGAAGTGAAACTTGCTCTTTCAACAATCCTTGAAAACAACAGGCATATCACATCGGCAAATTTCGAAGACGTTGAGGAACCAGATTTGGTAGATGATGACCCAAACACTCCTCTTCCGCGTCCTGAAGGTCAATTTCGTGGTGATCCTGAGTACAAGGGTTCTGTTGAGAGCTTATGTCATGAGAACAAACACATTATTCTGGAAACAGATGATGACGATTTGGTTGAGTGTACTCTTAAATGGTTGAGAATGTGCAACAAGAATGTTCAGAAGAAGATCATGGAAAGAGTTGTCAAGGCAGAGTCAAAAGAAGAACAAAAAGAAGAGGAAGTTGAAGTTGAAGAAGAAGAAGAAGAAGATCAAGAGCCTCCTGATCCAAAACTTCCAGCACCTACCACAACAAGCATGGAATGCCAGACAGAGGAATCATTTTTGTCAGGCTTAAAAGCTGGAAGCTCTTCACAGAAAGAGGAACCAGTTCCACCTGAAGGCTCTTCAGAGAAAGAGGAATCAGGGGAACAAAAGACAGCTAAGGGATCAGACATTCAACATGATGACACGGCTCCCAAGGAGAAACCTGTTCAATGAACTTACTATGGTCAAGATATCACTGGAAACGAAGATGATTCAGTTTTTCGAAAATTGAAGGATTGTTTTACAGATGGTTACCATGGTGAATGGGCCGGATTCTACAATCAAGGTTATCCAGCTTCTTCTAAACATCGACATATGTTTTGGCATGTCAAGTACAGAGTTACTATGTTTCCGCACATGGATCATTGGTATTCCGACACTGATGACCAATTGATGACAGAGTACATTGCCAGACATAAAGATCAACAACCTCTCCAAGAATTGGAAGAACTCAAGAATAGCATTGAGTCTGGTTGCAGTGATCCAAGAACTCATCCTCGACATCAACAACACTCAGAGGAAGCAACCAAGGAGGCGGAGAAGAGAATCGATGATGATTTCCAAAGTTTGTTGATGAGCACAAGGTTTTACCTTATTGTGTCATATTACATTGCTTAGCTTCAAGATATCTAGGAGGCGGCATGTTGGACCCAACATACAATGATGAAGAATACCCTTACAGATCCTCTCCACAGTTAACGATGATGTTTTGGAATTTGGGGAACTGGTGTCGAACAAGATTTGACAAATGCCCTGTTCCAGCAAGATTTCAACGATTTGTTCCACATATCAACTACAACATGGATGAAGACCACAATATCATCGACAAGGACAAGGAACAATTCAACAACTATTTCATCAATGTCATCAAGAACTTTGGAGGACATCTTTTCATGAATTGCGAGGCAGGTTCAATTTATCCTCACAGAGCTCGACTCGAAGAGGCTAAGTTCAAAACTTGCTTCAATGATTATCATCACTTGGTGGTTGCTGCTCGCATCGGAAAGGAAGGCTATATCAAGCAAATTGCTGGATATTGCACAGATGAAAACGACACACGAGTCAGACAAGTCTCTTGGGCAATCTTCGAGGTCTACTGGGGAAAGACCAAACATCGTGACACAGAGGAGATTGAATATTTGACAAGAGCAAGGATGAGAATGACAAGAGTGTGCGTTTTTCATGTTGGACAGAAGTATGCTTCAGAATCTTCTGGTATTGTTGGTGAATGTTTAGCCATTATGGCTTTTGAGTGTGCCCGTTATCAAGTTGACGTGATCGCAGGCGATGGGAACAAGGCATGCCATTTCACCACACCAAAATCACCAGGGGTCCCCACATACGAACACAGTCTTTTACAATACTGGATCAACAAGATGATGAATGTTGCAACATAAGCTCGACGCAAGAACTATGATCCTACTTGTCCACCTGTTAGGTGCAAACACTTCATTTCTTGCAGCTATCTCGACTTGGAATATCTAGCAACACATCTGGATGGCATTAGAACAGAAAACTACACCGAAGAGTTAGCGAAGAAGACCACAGACAAAGGTGATTGTTGTATGCTTACAGTTGTTGAGTGAGGACATTCCCTTCTGGAGTATTCAGAGGATATTACCAACTTTGAAGATGAAGATCACATGAACTTCGTAGGTGAGTTTGGATTCAGAGTCAATGAAACTTGCTTGAACAGTGATCACAATATCTTCATGGTAGCACCAAATGATCGTGATGCTCTCAATCCTATTCTTGTACATGTGACTCCTTCAGATATGACTTGGAATGAAAGACAACAATACAAACCTAGTCAGATGAAGATGAAACGAAAGGCACAGAGGAAGGAGATTCAGAGAGAGAACAAGAGGAAAGGATATGAAGATCAAGCATGGGATGATCAGAGCAACACGGGATATGGTAGATCCTCAGCTTCATCGTCCGGAAATTGGAGAACAAGCTTTTGGCTATAAGTGAGTGTATACTTCCTTAGATGAAGATAACACAGCATGAGAGGCCTTGTGCAGTTTTGCTGTGCAGTAAGTTTGTTTTTCACAAGATGGCATATACTCTTTAAGATAGAGACAATGTCACAAGTGTCTAGATTTCAATTTTTTCGTCTCCATGTACTTTCCGCTAAGCAGAACACCTCCGAATGGAGCGAATCCAATATACCAACGCCGAATTTTGTCCATTGTTCGCTTGAATGAGCAACTTTGGAGATCCGCTGATTTCGTTTATTTTGTGATCCGGTCAATTGTTTTCCATCTGGCCCGAATTTCTGAATCTTGCAATGCGAATGAGGAAATTTCACCGGTAGAGCGAGCATTTTGCTTGGAGAGACCGTGCTTCGCGCACTATTGGTCATGCCGGAAAAACAATTAGCGAATCCGCTGTTTTTCACCTCGACATGTCCTTAGGACATTCCGCGAATTTCAAGTTTTCTTTTTCGAAACCACTGCGTGACTTCCGCTCGTTTTTGCTATTTGCCATTGTGTAGCTAATACAGGAAGATACTCTTAATACCAATTGGGTACGGCAAGGCGTAGTGCTCTACTCATTGACTCATTGCTTTTGAATTTGTGCCTGTGTTTTTATTTTGAACCAATACCTAGCCAGGTACATGCATGAGTATTGAGCACATCTATATGCGCCCTTCAAGGCTCAAGAGGTATATAGAGTAACCCTGTGGACACCGCGCGGACTGGCAATACGCCGAGAGTAAAAAGCGTGTGAGCTGTCTTGGGAAGACGTCTTAGCTGATCTTGAAGAAGACGCTAGGGCCCCTCTTCACCCCCCCCTCACGCCTCCCACGCACCCTAAGAGCAAACTCAAAACATTGTAATTTACAGTATTTTTGTTTTTTTCGGATCAAGAAACCACATTTTGTTACATGGTGAAACCTCCGTAAATACCAGTGTTTTTGCTAGGTGCTGGCCATAAAACACTGTAAATACCGTGTTTTTTGCTACCAGAGGCAAAAAACATCGTAAATACCGTGGTTTTGGGCTTCCGACCCTCCAAAAACATTTGTATTTACGGTGTTTTTTGCTCCGAGAGTTGCAAAAACACGCGAAAACACCACCTATTTGATGATATTCGGCCACTACGGAACCGAGAAAAAAAGCTGCAGGGGTAACACTAACACCAACACCAACACCACCAACACCAACACCAACACACACCAACACCAACACCAACACCAACAACAACAACAACAACAGCAACAACAACAACAACAACAACAACGACAGCAACAACAACAACAGCAGCAACAACAACAACAACACGAACAACACCAACACCAACAACACGACCAACAACACCAACACCACCAACACGACCAACAACACCAACACCACCAACAAACCACAACTACACAACAACACGCAACAACACACAACAACACACAACAACAATTTAACAACACACAACAACACACAACAACACACAACAACACACAACAACACACAACAACACACAACACACCACAACCACAATCACAACCACAACAACCACAACCGCAACAAACACAACCGCAATCACAACCACAAGAACAACACCAACAAGAACAAGAACGAGAACAATAACAAGAACAAGAACATGAACAATAACAAGAACAATAACAAGAACAACAACAACCACAACAACAACAACAGCAACCACAACCACAACAGCAACAACAACAACCACCACAACCACAATCACAACCACAATCACAACCACAAGAACAACACCAACACCAACAACCACCACAACAACAACGACGACGACGACGACAACAACAACAACACGAACAACGCCAACACCAACAACACGACCAGCAACACCAACACCACCAACAAACCCAACCACACCACCAACGCTAACAACACCAACAAAACCACCAACACCAACAACACCAGCACCACCAACACCACCAACACCACCAACACCACAACCACCACCAACCCCAACCACACCGCCGAAACCTTTCCGTCGCTTTTACCAGACTCCACTTCATGTTTTTTCCCTTGCCCTCTCCCTTCGTTTTTTCTTCGGTTCCTTTCTTGCTCACCTACCTTTCGTGCTCCCCCTCTCAAGTTTTTATAATGTTTCTCATTGTTTTACATTCAAAAACATTCGCAGAACTGCCGCGGAGGCATCGTCCACTGGAGCTTCATCCTCAAAATGAGTTGAGTGCTTTGAAGGTTGCCCCAAGCCGATACAGCCATGGTCAAAAACATGCAGAATGAGCTGGAATAAGAATGAATAAGATACAGCAAGAGGACGGATCTCGGTGTGAAATGCTCTGAGCAGTTTGCCTGGCCGACAAGAAACATGTCAACTGCTGCGCAAACAATCCGCTAAAACGACCTGCCACAACCGCACAGTTAAAAAGATTGCAGAGCCGTTTGGATCTGGTACTGTGCTTCGGCGTAACGTCCCGGGAGATGGTGGGAGCCGGGTTGACCGATTGGGACACGGAACTTGACCGGCAGACTACCAGGAGCCGGCTGCAGATGGAGATGACGATGAAGGCCGAACGCCTAAGATGTTTTGTTTGGACACTGGCTACACTGGCTATATCAAGAGCCAATATCGCAACCAATCGCATTGCATTTGCTTTGGCCCTTTCAAATCTTGTTGAAATCAATGGCCGTGCCGATTGAAATTTAGCCGGCGATAGTCTAAAACGAGGTTGGAGCACGGCCGCAGGAAAGAAGAAGGGTCGAAAGGCCGGTGACAGCATGTCGTTGCATGCCGTTGCATTTGATGGCGTGCTTTGTCCTCAAAAACACCGTAGTTTGAATTGGCATATGCTTGTGCAACGCTGTGAAGTAGAACAAAAAATACAAAGAAAACAAAGATGCAACTGAAGTTAAGTCATGCCATATGCTGGTGAAAGCTCAGAAAACCAGATGCCAAAAACGATGTTACACTCCATGTCAACCAGGCCCGCGGCAGCGCCTAATGCGTGAAGCTCAGCGTCCTCCAAGGTTGCTGGGACCGGAGAATTGGAATGAGATGGTTTAAACTTTAAACACTGGCTTCATAGACTCCATCATGCGCAAACATTGCATGAATAAGGAATTATTTACTATCAAGCATTGCACAGTTCACAGTATATATATGTATAATGTTGGTTTGTATCAAATGCATTTAAAATGATTTACTTAATACAAAATGTTGCTTGTGTTGCTTGTGAGCTCGGCTGTGATGCATCTGAGCGAGTGGGAATCTTTGCGGTGCAAGGCCGAGCCCAACAGACCCAGGTCGTGGGGTGAGTCACGGACATGCAAAGTATGCAAAGACAAACAAAACACCAAGGGCCACCAAGGGCCACCAAGAACCACGGACGAAACCAAGACCAGAATACATAAATGTTTTTGGGACACTAAGATATCACTGAGGTATTTTAACTATTTGATTTTGGATCTGCGTTTGCATTTGCATTTGCATGTACTCTTGCACACGCAACACAGTATGCTATGCTACACCTGGCTTTACTTGACTTCGCGATACTACACGTCATATATTGTGCGTCATACAGGAGTCATACACACATACACATATACATATAAATATTATATTTCAAGCAAGTGACTTAGGACTTGTGAAAGATACCCCGGGGTGGCCAAGTCCTATCTCATCATGCGTCGGACCCCCCTGGACAAGTCCCAACTCATCAGGTGTCCGTATGAGATTAGAAACTATGTTTGATTTTTTTAGTGCGGCATGGACCACTCGTAAAACCATGATGACTTAGGACTTGTGCCCCTCTGGTGGCATACGATTTTGTGCACCAAGTCCTGTGCATGTATGTAATAATGTAATGTACTGTAATGCACCGTACTGTAACGTAATGTACTGTAGTGTAATGTAATGTAGTGTGATGTAATGTACTGTGCTGTACTGTACTGTAAATTACTGTAATGTATGTATGTAGGTTCTGATGACTTAGGACTTGTGCCCCTCTGGTGACATACGATTTTGTGCACCAAGCCCTGTCCATGTATGTAATGTAATGTAATGTACTGCCCTGTACCGTAACGTACTGTCGTGTAATGTAGTGTACTGTAGTGTAATGTAATGTACTGTTTTGTGATGTAATGTACTGTACTGTACCGTAGTGTAATGTAAGTATGTACGTTCTGATGACTTAGGACTTGTGCCCCTCTGGTGACGTACGATTTTGTGCACCAAGTCCTGTGCATGTATGTAATGTAATTTACTGTAATGTACTGTAATGTAATGTAATGTCCTGTAGTGTAATGTAATGTACTGTAATGTAATGTGATGTAAGTATGTAGGTTCTGATTACTTAGGACTTGTGCCCATCTTGAAAAATCTCTGAGTTTCATTTTTTCCTTCGATTTATATACAGACATTATTTTAAAGAAATTAAATATATTGAAAAATATCAATATTCATTGTTTTTATCATTTTTGAAATATTTTTGAAATATATTTTGATATTTATTCTTTCTGCTTATACTTTTTAAATCTATATATACGTATGTTTTTAACGTATTGTCATGTATTGTACTGTAATGTAATGTAATATATGTATGTACGTTCTGATGACTTAGGACTTGTGCCCCTCTGGTGACATACGATTTTGTGCACCAAGTCCTGTGCATGTATGTAATGTAATGTGCTGTAATGTGCTGTAATGTAATGTAATGTAATGTACTGTATTTTACTGTAATGTAATGTACTGTAGTGTGATGTAATGTACTGTACTTTACTGTAAGGTAATGTAATGTACTGTAGTGTAATGTACTGTACTGTACTGTAATGTAAGTATGTAGGTTCTGATCACTTAGGACTTGTGCCCCTCTAGTGACATACGATTTTGTGCACCAAGTCCTGTGCATGTATGTATATAATGCAATGTACTGTAATGTGCTGTAATGTGCTGTAATGTAATGTACTGTAGTGTAATGTAATGTACTGTACTTTACTGTAATGTAGTGATGTAATTTGCTGTCTTGTAATGTAATGTAAGTATGTAGGTTCTGATAACTGATTAAGAGAAGATTTTTATTTGTTTTAACCCTAAAAAGTGCTTGAGTCCAATCACAACCCCAGTGACTTAGGACTTGGTGCACACAAATCACCTGGTAAGAACACCAGTGGCCTAGGACTTGGTGCACAAAATCCTATGTCACTATGGTGGCCTAAGTCCTAAGGCATCAGCCCGAAATATATATATGTGTGTGTGTGTACATGCATATAGACATACCTTTAAAAGCCAAAAGAAAAAAAAACGAGGTATAAGTACTTATGGTACCGACCTGTTTGCCCCTCGACCTTTTGCCAATCTTTTTTTGAACGTGTTTGGCAGGGTGCAGCGCATGAGGCACGATTGGGCACGAAATGCTGGACATGGCTGGCTGCATTCATGGCAGTAGTCTTTCAAAGAAAAGGATGAACTCGGATTATACGCATACAATGCCAAGGTGACTTTGTTGTATACAATGTTCACGGCACATGTGCAGCGACCTTGTTCAGGGTGCCGTGTTGTTTTCTTGAAACGGACTGTGCTGGCTTCGAGCTGGGTAGAAGTGCAGAAGTCATTTGCCAAGCAGGGCATGTAATACATACACAAAATATCACAAAATCACATATCCCAATCATACATAAAGTCATGTATACGCATATATATATATAATTTACATACACATATGCTAAGGAGTTTGCACGTGGTGGTGGGTCTTCCCATACAGTCCTTCAAACGATCTTGACAGATATGAATCGGACTCGGGAAGACACCAAACATGTCCAATCATGGGTTCACTTGTTCTGTGTTCGGATAGCAAGATTTTTTCCAACTGGTACCGGCCATGGTAAACGTTCTACGCACACACTTTGCACTTTTCCACACGGCTGCTTTCAATACGAACGAGAGGTCCACCAGCGTCAGTATAGCAGTCACTCCTACTCGGGCCTTTGAAACCGAAGATACTCTTGGATTTCCTTTGGATTGCCTTTGGAATGCCTTTGGATTGCCTTTGGATTCCCTTGATTCTCACATTTCCCATGCTTCATCCGATAAGACCCTGCTGGCGCATGACTGGCGGCGGTTTTGTTGGCAGATTGGAGCTCTGGGTTGAGGGTTTTTGCGTCATTTAAAGTTTCATGGTCAAAGATTGAGGAGTTGCCATGACAGCATGACTGTGGACAGTTTCAATACAGATATTTGAGCGTGTGTGAAAATGGTGGTATTGATAGGGAAAACGATGATAAACCATCAAATTTGCGGGCACCCTAGGTTCACACAAACCTATTTATTTGGCAGGACACAACCAGATTCACCAGCGCACATGCATGGAGCAAAAGCACAATCTAACACACAAGAACAACAAAGCCATCAAGAGTTTGTTGTAGTTGGTGTGTTTGGTTGTGGTGGTTGTTGTCGGCCTTTTCAATATGTGTTTCCTTTGATCCAGAACTCACCGCAGTGACTGCCTATGCCCGAAGCATTGATGCCAACTGCGCGTACGCACAGCTCCTGCGCACAGCAAAATCAGGGCGTCCACAGATCTTTGTATGATTTGATATGAGGCCTGAGGGATTCCGAGGAATTCGTTCTGATTCTTTCAGGGACCTTTGTATGAAGGAAGGAAGCGTCAAAAACCCACAGACACAGCTTGGATGCTAGAAAAGCAAAGACCCTCAGATGGAAGCTGGATATTATGAACAGCTATAAATTTCCAGGGCCTACTTTCCGAACGATTGGAGTAAGTGATGCTGACATGGGTGTTCTCATTCGGATTGTGCTCCAAAGGAATCATGTTGAATAGAACTTCGGGCACGGTTTCTTGTAAGAAGGGTTTCCTGAAAGTTTGTGCTCTGGTGTTATGAATCGGAGCTTTGACTTTCAGGGCATCGGGCGAAAGCATTGATGTGAGTTGACTCACAGCAGACCAGAACCTCCAAAGTCAGCTGCACCAAAGTTGACATGTGGCGCAAGGCATCGTGGCTCTGCAGCATTTGCATCTCAAGCTCTCTGGCCAGGGTTCTGACAAGATGACATGTCGTGAGAGCGTAGAATGTTGTGACACGTTGTGACGCACAACCTCATTAGCAAACAGTGATTGGCACAAAAGCAAAACTACTTCAGACATCCCCATTCTAGGGTGAGAAAACGGAAAGCAGAACACATTGAAACCATATTTTCTGCATTGCAATTGCTCATTTATATTCATCAACTTTGGCATGCTCGCTTTGCTGCGATTTCAAAAAACTGGTCAGTCTATGCATTGCGGAACGAAGGCTGCACAATGTCATCACTGTGTAACACAAGCGAGTTTGACATTGATCGCCCCAGGCATTGAGACGTGTGTTGCATGTATGGCAACAAGTATATATTCTTTGTTTGTCACAGCACAGTGCCTCAAGCGCAGCCAAGATCAGCGTAGTCAGATGTTGTCAGATGCTGTCAGGCCTGTGGTGACGTGTCGGACTTTCGTCCCTACAGATGTGCATATAGACTGCATAGTCTGCATAGGTGTAGCACAGCGTAGCACAGCACACAGTGGGCTGCACATACACCTTGAGGATTTTGAGGCTATCCAGTGTGGCTCTCAAGCCATCCCCGAGGCAAGTCTGCCAAGCTACAAAAAGAATGGGCAGCAAAAACAGCCGACATGATCCAACACTCTTAATATTGGATATATACTTTGTTCAAGTACCAGTAGTACCGCACAAGGCGGTGTGGCGGAAGTTTCAAAAATAGGAAACCTATAGGAGAGATTGGTTGTTGTGAATCAGGGATGGCAGAGCGAATCCACTGATGGACCGAAAGGTGCTTGAGGTCTCCTCTCTTTCTCTCTCATAATGCTTTATACAGAGTAAGATCCACATTCAGCATGGCTACAACTCACTGTACATATCCAACAGACCTCAATGAGTGTGACAGACCTTAAAGATTGTACAAAAAATATGGCGCTTGGTACTCACAGTATCCAGCATTCTGCTAGGGACATAGCGACTGGCATGCAGGGGTGCCATGGAGTACCAAGCAATAATTTTTCTACGTGTCGTTTCCGTTCGGACTTTTGGCACGTTATTCGCTTCAGACGAGTGCCTGTTGGTTTCCACTTAGAACACAACCACATGTTCAATCATTTACTTACATAGATCAGTAAATCATCGTTATTTTTTTAATAGAAATGGTCCTTGCCTTAAGCAGAATGTTCCAGTGCCATGGGTGCAGCTGACAACTCTGGGACCCAAGAGGCCAAGAAAAAACGAAGCTAAGCAGCCGTGGTTCCAATCATGTTCTTCATTTCGGGGTACCGTAAATTTGGTGAATGGTGGGGAAATAGGATAATGCAGCTAATGCTCGCAGCCTATTGAATGCATACTAATATGCACATAGCAGAAAGCAAAAATTTGGCCTGGTAGCTGATACTCATGACTTGAACCCCTGACTTTCTTCGACGTCTAGCTGCCCAGAGATTGAGGAACCAGCCATGGCTTCACTCGCTGTTGATCCTTTCAAGCTTGCAATACGCAGGCTGTAGATCCATATCTGCGGATGCCTCTCTTGAGATGGTACAGACCATGGTGCAGGATCCCTTTTGCGAAATGAAGCGAAAAGAACAGTCCATGCTGGAAAGTCATAACCCTCATAACCCCAAATCCTTCCAAATCCACCCATGATATCCTAATGATATCCTCATGATATTATGTCATTCCAACTCTTCATAAATAGCCGACGCCCGAAACGTCACGTGTCC
>CAMXCT020001922.1:22220-27220 GCA_947184155.2 Cladocopium goreaui | reverse complement strand
TTTCGAAGTGAAAATGTACAAAACACACCATTGTCGGACCACTTTTGGAAGCTGCGATGTCGAAAAAGTGCACGCCGTTGTGGCGCGAAGCACATTTCGAAGTGAAAATGTTAAAAACACCAGGGGTTCGGACCACTTTTGGACGTTAAGATGTCGTTCCGCGTGGCAGGTGCAAGGGATTGTGGATCTTGTCAAAAGCGAGCAAAACGTGAGGGTTTTGTGGCATTTTCAACTACAACCTTCACTACACCACACTGCACTCCAATACACTACAATGTCACTACAACTATACAACTACACCTGCACTACATTCCACTACACTCCGTTCCACTACACTACACTGCATTCAATTACACTCAAATACACACAAATACACTACACTACATTACACTACACTACATTACACTGAATGACACTGCACCACAGATAGACAGGTAGACAGATAGACAGATAGATAGATACATAGATAGATAGACAGATAGACAGGTAGACAGGTAGACAGCTAGACAGATAGACAGATGAAAAAGAGAGAGAGAGAGATATAGATAGATAGATAGATAGATAGATAGATAGATAAATAGATAGATAGATAGATAGGTAATTAGATGAAAGAGAGAGAGAGAGAGATAGATCGATAGATAGATAGATACATAGATAGATAGTAGTTAGGTAGAGCGTCAGAGAAAGAGAGAGAAAGAGAGGAGACCTCAAGCACCTTTCCGTCCATCAGTGGCTTCGCTCTGCCATCTCTGATTCACAACAACCACAACCTCTCCTATAGGTTTTCCTATTTTTTCGGGGTTTAATGATTTTAATCCGGACCCGGACACGTTGGTTGAATCTTTCCTTGAATAAAAAGATCACTTGGTAACTGATCAATTTCCCGTGGATCCAGGAGCCCGCCAACCCACTGAGCTTCATTGACAGCGCCGCCGTCGGCGCCGCTTTTAGCGACGTCGCGGTCGTAAGCGCCGAGACGGTGACGGTGACGACCGTGCCGGCATCGACTTCGGAGACGGAGGCCATTTCTGGGTTTCAAAGATATGTTTTACTTCCACCTTAATTTTTTAATATGGAATGAATATGGGATACGTGAGTGATCGAAGGAAGCTTAGAAGTCAAACTTCCGACAATATGGACAGATGAAAAGCAGAGATGGGAAGAGTCAGAGAAGAGAGTCAGAGAAGAGAAGAGAAGAAGAAAGAGAAAGTCTCAGAAGAAAGAAGATGCAGATGCGCGAAAAGGTAGGAAAGTCGCGAAACACCGTGTTTTTCCAATGATTTGTGGCTCCGAGGGTCGAAAAGTAGGCTCACTAAAGCGGCGGATGCGGAGCAGCTGGCCAGATGAGAGATGGACAATTGCACGCCGTTGTGGCGCGAAGCACATGCCGAAGTCAAAACGTACAAAACACACCATTCTCGGACCACTTTTGGAAGTTGAGATGTCGAAAAAGTGCACGCGGTTGTGGCACGAAGCACATTTCCAAGTCAAAATGCACAAAGCACACCATTCTCGGACCACTTTTGGAAGTTGAGATGTCGAAAAAGTGCACGCTGTTGTGGCGCGAAGCACATTTCGAAGTCAAAATGTGCAAAACACACCATTCTCGGACCACTTTTGGAAGTTGAGATGTCGAAAAAGTGCACGCGGTTGTGGCACGAAGACCATTTCCAAGTCAAAATGTACAGAACATACCATTGTCGGACCACTTTTGGAAGTTGCGATGTCGAAAAAGTGCACGCGGTTGTGGCGCGAAGCACATTTCGAAGTGAAAATGTACAAAACACACCATTGTCGGACCACTTTTGGAAGCTGCGATGTCGAAAAAGTGCACGCCGTTGTGGTGCGAAGCACATTTCGAAGTGAAAATGTTAAAAACACCAGGGGTTCGGACCACTTTTGGACGTTAAGATGTCGTTCCGCGTGGCAGGTGCAAGGGATTGTGGATCTTGTCAAAAGTGAGCAAAACGTGAGGGTTTTGTGGCATTTTCAACTACAACCTTCACTACACCACACTACACTCCAATACACTACAATGTCACTACAACTATACAACTACACCTGCACTACATTCCACTACACTCCACTCTACTACACTACACTGCATTCAATTACATTCAAATACACACAAGTACACTACACTACATTACACTACACTCCACTACACTACACTACATTACACTACACTACATTACACTGAATGACACTGCACCAGAGATAGACAGGTAGACAGATAGACAGACAGACAGACAGACAGACAGACAGATAGATAGATAGATAGATAGGTAATTAGATGAAAGAGAGAGAGAGAGAGAGATAGATCGATAGATAGATGCATATATACATAGATACATAGATAGGTAGGTAGGTAGAGCGTCAGAGAAAGAGAGAGAAAGAGAGGAGACCTCAAGCACCTTTCGGTCCATCAGTGGCTTCGCTCTGCCATCTCTGATTCACAACAACCACAACCTCCCCTATAGGTTTCCTATTTCTTAGGGGTTTAATGATTTTAACCCGGACCTTAGTTGAATCTTTCCTTGAACCAAAAAGATCACTTGGTAACTGATCAATTTCCCGTGGATCCAGGAGCCCGCCAACCCACTGAGCCTCATTGACAGCGCCGCCGTCGGCGCCGCTTTTAGCGACGTCGCGGTCGTAAGCGCCGAGACGGTGACGGTGACGACCGTGCCGGCATCGACTTCGGAGACGGAGGCTATTTCTGGGTTTCAAAGATATGTTTTACTTCCACCTTAATGACTGAATATGGGATACGTGAATGATCGAAGGAAGCTCAGAAGTCAAACTTCCGACAATATGGACAGATGAAAAGCAGAGATGGGAAGAGTCAGAGAAGAGAGTCAGAGAAGAGAAGAGAAGAAGAAAGAGAAAGCCTCAGAAGAAAGAAGATGCAGATGCATCAAAAGGTAGGAAAGTCGCGAAACACCGTGTTTTTCCAATGATTTGTGGCTCCGAGGGTCGAAAAGTAGGCTCACTAAAGCGGCGGGTGCGGAGCAGCTGGCCAGATGAGAGATGGACAATTGCACGCCGTTGCGGCGTGAAGCACATGTCGAAGTCAAAATGTACAAAACACCTGGGTCTCGGAGCACTTTTGGAAGTTGAGATGTCGAAAAAGTGCACGCCGTTGTGGCGCGAAGCACATTTCCAAGTCAAAATGTACAGAACATACCATTGTCGGACCACTTTTGGAAGTTGAGATGTCGAAAAAGTGCACACGGTTGTGGCACGAAGCACATTTCCAAGTCAAAATGTACAAGACACACCATTCTCGGACCACTTTTGGAAGTTGAGATGTCGAAAAAGTGCACGCGGTTGTGGCACGAAGCACATTTCCAAGTCAAAATGTATAGAACATACCATAGTCGGACCACTTTTGGAAGTTGCGATGTCGAAAAAGTGCACGCGGTTGTGGCGCGAAGCACATTTCTAAGTGAAAATGTACAAAGCACACCATTGTCGGACCACTTTTGGAAGTTGCGATGTCGAAAAAGTGCACGCCATTGTGGCGCGAAGCACATTTCGAAGTGAAAATGTTAAAAACACCAGGGTTTCGGACCACTTTTGGACGTTAAGATGTCGTTCCGCGTGGCAGGTGCAAGGGATTGTGGATCTTGTCAAAAGTGAGCAAAGCGTGAGGGTTTTGTAGCATTAGCCCAGCTTTGCCACCCAACAGCGAATGAAATTATTTATCGTACTATTTACTATTTCATATCCAGCACTGCCAGACCTCAACCACGAGCTCCAGATCTCAGGTCTCAGAAGGAACCAACCCGTAACTTCAGCCGCGCGCCAATAACAGTCTAATAACAGTCTCATAGCAGTCATAGCAGCGTACCTTGTGCCACTAAATGCACCTGCAGCAGCGCACCCCGTACCAATAGCGTTATCATGGGAGGGTACCTTGTACCACTACCATGCCCCTGCAGCAGCGCACCCCGCACCCATAAAAGTGACAGCGTACCTTGTACCACTAGCATGCCCCTGCAGATCCCTGCAGCAGCGCACCGGTACCCACAACAGCGTACCTTGTACCACTAGCATGTCCCTGCAGCAGCGCGCCCATAGTATACCTTGTACCACTAGCATTCTCCTGCAGCAGCGCATCCGTACCCATAACATAACATAACAGGGTACCTTGTACCACTATAGCATGCCCCTGCAGCAACGCACCCGTACCCATAACAGTGTTAACAAGTTAACAGGGTACCTTGTACCACTATAGCATGCCCCTGCAGCAGCGCACCTGTGTACCTAGTACCACTAGCATGCCCCTGCAGCAGCGCGCCCGTACCAATATTAGTTTACCTTGTACCGCTGTTGCTTGCCCCTGCAGCAGCGCCCCCGTAATACCAATAACAGCGTACCTTGTACCACTAGCATGCCCCCGCAGCAGCGCGCCCGTACCAATAACAGCGTACCTTGTACCATTAGCATGCCCCTGCAGCAGCGCCCCCGTACCAATAACAGCGTGCCGTGTACCACTAGCATGCCTCTGCAGCAGCGCCCCCGTACCAATAACAGCGTACCTTGTACCATAGCATGCCCCTGCACCAGCGCCCCCGTACCAATAACAGCGTACCTTGTACCACTAGCATGCACCTGCAGCGTCCCCGTACCAATAACAGCGTACCTTGTACCACTAGCATGCCCCTGCAGAAGCGTCCCCGTACCAATAACAGCGTACCTTGTACCACTAGCATGCACCTGCAGCAGCGTCCCCGTACCAATAACAGCGTACCTTGTACCACTAGCATGCCCCTGCAGAAGCGTCCCCGTACCAATAACAGCGTACCTTGTACCACTAGCATGCACCTGCAGAAGCGTCCCCGTACCAATAACAGCGTACCTTGTACCACTAGCATGCACCTGCAGCAGCGTCCCCGTACCAATAACAGCGTACCTTGTACCATTAGCATGCCCCTGCAGAAGCGTCCCTAGCATGCCCCTGCAGCAGCGCCCCCGTACTAATAACAGCGTACCTT
>CAMXCT020001922.1:0-21520 GCA_947184155.2 Cladocopium goreaui | reverse complement strand
TGGTGGGAGGGGGATTCTGGATGATTCATGATGATTCTGGAATCACCTGGAATCTACTTTTACATTTTTTTACAATCTTTTACATACAGATAGACACAGATTTTTATATATAGATTTAGCATGATTTAGCCTTACAGAATGGTTTTGTAGTTTTTTGCTGAAAACAACGAACAAACCTACAAAATGGTTTATAGTTTTTTTTGAAAAATGTCAATCCATAGTTCACAAATAGGTTTGGTTTTACAAAATGGTTTTGTTTTTTTGGGGGGAACTTTCACAGATGGGTTTATGTGCTGAACAACTTTACAAAATGGTTTTGATGTTTTTTCAGAAAAATGAAAAACACCTTTTTTTTCAAGGAATACTACTAAATGGTTTTATAAAATATTTTTGGATTTGGCCAGAGATTGGGTTTGGCTTTACAAAATGGTTTTGGTACTTTTCAAAAAACAACGAGTACATCTGCAAAATGGTTTGTAGTTTTTTTGGGAAAATGCATGAAAATGCTACCTCATTGGTTCAAAAATGATTGAGCCTTACAGAATGGGTTATAAAATTCCTGGAAATCTGAAGATATCTGAAGTTATTTCTACAAAATGGTTTGTAAAATAATTGCTACACAATGGTATTTGAAGTGTTTTTCCTCAAAATACATTTAAACAACCATTTTGTAGGGAGCCTTCAACCATTCTGTAGTGGGGTGGGGTTGGGTGCCTCTACGTTTTGGCTCCACCCAACCCCCCAAATTCCAAGTGGGATTGCTTTGCATTGTTTTATATTGTTTTGTGAGATGTGAGACAGTTGGGTGCAGCCAGTGCAGAGGTTTGCTGCCGGTAGTTTGGCTATGCGTAGCTATTCAGGAATGGAACGACAAAGTGCCGCAGCCACAAGGATAAAAAAGCAACCGCCAGATTCACATGGTTTCGTGCCTGGTGATGCATGGTGATGATTGGATATGATTGGTGAATATTGGTGATGCATGGTGATGCATGGGGATGCATGGTGATGCATGGTGATGGGAGCGGTGGATAGTGGATGATACTGGATGATAGATGATGATAGTGGATGATAGTGGTGGGAAGGGGATTCTGGATGATTCATGATGATTCTGGAATCATCTGGAATCTATTTTTACAATCTTTTACAATCTTTTACATACAGATAGAAACAGATTATATATATATAGATTTAGCATGATTTAGCCTTACAGAATGGTTTTGTAGTTTTTTGCTGAAAACAACGAACAAACCTACAAAATGGTTTATAGTTTTTTTGAAAAATGTCAATCCATAGTTCACAAATAGGTTTGGTTTTACAAAATGGTTTTGTTTTTTGGGGGGGAACTTTCACAGATGGGTTTATGTGCTGAACAACTTTACAAAATGGTTTTGATGTTTTTTCAGAAAAATGAAAAACACCTTTTTTTTTCAAGGAATACTACTAAATGGTTTTATATTTTTGGGGGGATTTGGCCAGGGATTGGGGCTTGCTTTACAAAATGGTTTTGGTACTTTTCAAAAAACAACGAATACATCTACAAAATGGTTTGTAGTTTTTTTGAGAAAATGCTACCTCATTGATTCAAAAATGATTGAGCCTTACAGAATGGTTTATAAAATTCCTGGAAATCTGAAGATATCTGAAGTTATTTCTACAAAATGGTTTGTAAAATAATTGCTACACCATGGTTTTTAAATATTTTTCATCAAAAAAACATTTAAAAACCATTTTGTAGGGAGTTTGGGGTTGGGTGCCTCTACGTTTTGGCTCCCCCAACCCAACCCCCCAAATTCCAAGGGGGATCCATTTCTGGGTTTCAAAGATATGTTTTACTTCCACCCTAATATGGAATGAATATGTGATACGTGAATGATCGAAGGAAGCTTAGAAGTCAAACTTCCGACAATATGGACAGATGAAAAGCAGAGATGGGAAGAGTCAGAGAAGAGAGTCAGAGAAGAGAAGAGAAGAAGAAAGAGAAAGTCTCAGAAGAAAGAAGATGCAGATGCACCAAAAGGTAGGAAAGTCGCGAAACACTGCGTTTTTCCAATGATTTGTGGCTCCGAGGGTCGAAAAATAGGCTCGCTAAAGCGGCGGGTGCGGAGCCAGCTGGCCAGATGAGAGATGAAAAATTGCACGCGGTTGTGCCGCGAAGCACATTTCGAAGTCAAAATGTACAAAGCACACCATTCTCGGACCACTTTTGGAAGTTGAGATGTCGAAAAAGTGCACGCGGTTGTGGCACGAAGCACATGTCCAAGTCAAAATGTACAAAACACACCATTGTCGGACCACTTTTGGAAGTTGAGATGTCGAAAAAGTGCACGCGGTTGTGGCACGAAGCACATTTCCAAGTCAAAATGCACAAGACACACACATTCTCGGACGATTTTTGGAAGTTGCGATGTCGAAAAAGTGCACGCTGTTGTGGCACGAAGCACATTTCCAAGTCAAAATGTACAAAGCACACCATTCTCGGACCACTTTTGGAAGTTGAGATGTCGAAAAAGTGCACGCGGTTGTGGCACGAAGCACATTTCCAAGTCAAAATGCACAAGACACACACATTCTCGGACGATTTTTGGAAGTTGCGATGTCGAAAATGTACAAAGCACACCATTGTCGGACCACTTTTGGAAGTTGCGATGTCGAAAAAGTGCACGCCATTGTGGCGCGAAGCACATTTCGAAGTGAAAATGTTAAAAACACCAGGGTTTCGGACCACTTTTGGACGTTAAGATGTCGTTCCGCGTGGCAGGTGCAAGGGATTGTGGATCTTGTCAAAAGTGAGCAAAGCGTGAGGGTTTTGTGGCATTTTCAACTGCAACCACCACTACACCACAACTACACCTTCACTACATTCCACTACACTCCGCTCCACTACACTACAATGCACTCAATTACACTCAAATACACACAATTACACTACACTACACTACACTCCACTGCACTACACTACATTACACTGAATGACACTGCACCACAGACAAGTAGACAGATAGACAGATAGATAGACAGATAGACAGATGAAAGAGAGAGAGAGAGAGATAGATAGATAGATAGGTAATTAGATGAAAGAGAGAGAGAGAGAGATAGATCGATAGATAGATAGATACATAGATAGATAGATAGAAAGATAGATAGGTAGGTAGGTAGATCGTCAGAGAAAGAGAGAGAGAGAGAGAGAGAGAGGAGACCTCAAGCACCTTTCGGTCCATCAGTGGCTTCGCTCTGCCATCTCTGATTCACAACAACCAACCTCTCACCAACCTCTCCTATAGGTTTCCTATTTTTGAAACTTCCGCCACCGCCTTGTGCGGTACTACTGGTAATTTAATAATGAATGATCGCAGGTGAGGAGCATATTTCTGGGATGCCTCAAGCAGCAGATTTAGCAACTCATAAGCCCGCTTTATGGGTCCTAAATTGTCTGCAATGTGACCGTACTTCCTGACCGCGATTTGTAGGATGACCCTCCAGGCGCCCAATCATTTCTAAGATTCCAAGGTTATGGATGATCGACTGGGAAAATTGGTTATAGGTGGAGACCTGAAATCTTGGTACTGTATCCAAAGATGGCAGCCGTGTTTTTCATTGTTTTCCCTCTGCCTAATGCCGAAATTGCCAGTTGCAGGTTTATGCATTGGATTTCAGTTGGATCCCTTTACCTGCCCAATTTGTTCCTGCAATATCTTCATGAAACCGAGCCCATGATGGGAAGACGAGCTGAATCCCTATGGCAATACCAGCAGCATCAATCACATCCCCCTAATATCACATGGAGGTTTACCCGACCATTCCTATGAGTATTTAACGCTAAATAGGCAATGTAAACCACCGCACTAAATGGAGGTTAAAGCCTCGTAAATTTCATGGAACTAAAGGATTTTACGCATGTTTGATGACACCGGAGGCCAATCGGAATAATGTGGCCAACCGAATAATTTTCACCGTTGGTGATATTTTGAATCGTGCCAGGCCACCGGGTACCTTTTTATCCTGTGCCCTCCGCCAGGGCAGCAACGCCACGGGCGTGGCGGCCGTCGAGGCCGCTCCGGCCGTGCTGCCGCCGGCGCCGCCCAAGCTGCCGCCATTGCAGAGGCGCTGCGCGACTTGACGAGGGGACGGGGGTTGGCCCCGCAGGACATGGCGCAAGGGGCATCCCAAGGATTCGACATACCGAGCCCTGACAAGGTGTACCAGAACGTGGCATCTTGTTCCCAGACGCAGGATTTCCCATGCGATGCGTTTTCGAAGCATAAAGGGGGTATCTGAGATCGAGTTGGACGACGGGCGGTTAGAGCAGATGCAGGCGCGAAATTGATGGAGAAGGTCCGTATCAATTTCACCGACGAAGTCTTCCTTGTTGGGAATTTAATGGATCTGACCAGCAAAAATCTCACAAAATTTGGACTTAGTTAGTTTTACCATCAAGACGGTGGGTGTACATATTTTGATCTAAGTAGCGGTTTCAAATACTGTTGAAGCAAAAAACTAACTTGTTGGAATTTGCTGAACTAGTTGATGTAGGCCGGGGACATTCGGGTGAGTCAACGCATCACGCATTTTCAACAATTTGGGTAGATTATGCCATAAACTCCTTATTTATATAAATAGCTTTAAATTGATGAATGATTAATGTGCGTGTGTGAATATATTCGAGTACATTCGAATTTATCCAGAAAAGAATGAAAACGATATGGTTCATTATCATTTATGATTTAATCATCACAAAATTGGAGTTAAGCATAAAACATTTGGATTTGATTTGATAGTCCGAAAGTGGGATTTGAACAATGAATGATGGATTTTGTATGTGGCAGCAAATGTGTTTGTATGAAATTTGGCGGCAGACAAATTCCATGATTCATCAGATTTATCAGCATGTGCTGATTCAAATTGCAGTTTTGGGGCATACCTTTGTTCTCAGACACGCGAACAGCTGATTGGTGATGTCAAATAATTGTGATACAGTATGTGTCCCACCCTCGTGGCGGGATTTGTTCGCACGTTTCTACCATTGAAGTTGGAGGCGCCTATTTCCAAAAAGGTTGGTTTCAAATCCTGGTTTTGCTGGTTGGATCCCAGCTTTGGATGACTTGGGTGTGTTCGACAATGGGGTATGCCCCAAAATCGCATTCTTTGGGGCAAATGAAGTGATGAGTGTTGGATTTCGTAGTGGCCGACAAATTTTCCATGGACAAATACCTAGTTAGTCCTAGTGTGCTTATCACAACCCATGAACACAACACCCAGGATCCACGCGAAGAGCTCAACAAGAACAAGACTTGTAATTTTCCACGGCGACGTCACTTGGATCCACCTGGCTGCTGGTTTCCCAAATGGAGGGCTTTGAGGGCGTGACAACGACCTTGACACCCCTTAAATTCAACATGAACCCTAAAAAATGGTGTTTGGTAGATGATTCTCCCATGGAAGATAGAAAGAAAGATAGATAGATAGATAGAGAGAGATAGAGAGAAAGATTGATAGCTGTGCATGTCTGGTTTGAATGCGATACCTGGCTGAATTGGAATCACCTCACGCCTCGACGTCAATTCTTGGATCAGTGGCACCTAAGGGGCATTTGTCCGAAATTCAGGCTGGTGAGTTATCATCCAGCTCAATGATGGATCTAGATTGGGATGCAACCATCAGTGGTGGGGGCGTTATCAAAAAATATCAAGAATATGTGGGCTTTAACATTGACCTGTACAGAATGGATATCGCTCCATACTGGCAAATTGGATCCCAATAAGCCCAATAAACTCTGATAAACAACCCCCGAAGAATGTGGGTAAGATGGAACCCACCTGTTTTTGGCAGGAACCATATCAGAACTGCTGGGGAGTTTAGATGTCTGACAAAAACTCAGGAGTTAAAAACGCCAATGTGACTCGGATGATGTGCATGTTAGTTGCTTTCCACACTGCCACTTTCACTCATTTTGGCTTGGAAAATTACCCCAGCAAAAGAATTGTCAGATTGATGTTGTTCCGCTTGCGCACTAATTTGGTCATGTGATGCCCAGAGATTGAAAGTTCTGCCCGGTGAACTTTGGTTACTTTTCAAGAAGGCCAGAGGCGTTTAGTCCATTGCCTGTGCCTGAAGCGAGGTTACACCGGTTAGAGGTACCATTTGGGGGAGATATTCCCTGTATATTTGGGGGCGCATCGACCTTACATATGGTATCTCCACCTCGGCTTCGTCAGCTGCTGGGTTGTGCCCTAGTTGTGTTGCTTGGTATTGTTTCACCCCAAAGAAGCTAGTTGTAAACCCAAGTTGGCCAACGAACTAAGTTAAATGTCCAGGTCTCATAGTTTAATAATTGTAAACTTCCATAAACCATACCCACAATTTGGATTTATGAAATGGACATGCCGGCATGCCCCTTGTTGAGAACCTTCCACAGCCTTTTTTCTCAGTTTGCAAGTTGTCCCACGTGGACATCCTCGGTCCCGGGGGCACCGGATGTCCCCAAGACGCCTGGGTGAACGCCATGGTCCGTGCGGATCCCGATCCTCACAAGGCCAGTTGGGCAACCCAAGGGCCGCCATAGACCTACCATGACCGGGGATGGTTCATTTCTTATACGACCCACAAAAATGATGAAGCATGAACCCAGTAGTGTATTTACCACATTAAACCTAGCAAACCAGCGAAGAAATGATCCTTTTTTCCGCGGTATTTCGATGGTGCCTGGTGGCAGGTGATCATGAACGTAGGCTGCAACAAGGGCCACGACTCCATCGCCTGGCTCCAGCGCTTTGATCAACGTGGCTTTTGGAACCTCAGGAGGGCACTGCTTTTCCACGGTTGGACCCCAAAAATGAGACCAGATCCTAGAAATTACTCTTTGGTAAACTAACGAGCTATGGATAATCATCATTTTAGTGGGTAAATCCATTATATAAGCGAGCAATTTTCCATAGCCATGTAAAATTACCAGAGAGTATCACCTTTTCATGGGAAAAAAGGGACGGATAAAATTTGATGAAGATTGATGGCACCCATGTTCATACACACCCACTTGGCAATTGCTTCATGTTTGTGGGACGACACGTCAGTTGCAGGAAACTTAGAATCCACTGATCGGGGGATGATCCTCGCGAGGCGGAATTGATCCCATTGGTGAAAGCTGTGAATTGTTTTTTGTGGGTGGAATTATCCCTCGTTTGAGGACCTAGTAATCAACCCAATTTTATTCTCCATTGAAGCTAGGTATGGATCTGAATTTCCCTTTTCCATTTGCTGTGTCCCAATTGTTTTTTCATCTCAGTGGCGGGTTGCCACGATACTTAGTTACTCGCAAGCTCACAAGGGCTTCATTTTAGATGCTAGTTAGCAAGCGGAATGATCCCAAAGTGGGTTTATTTCTGATTTGGTGGAAGCAGTGTATCTCTTGATGAATCTTGATGCTGATGGAGGAATGGTCCTACTGACCACTCTTTTGTCAAAAATGTGTGCAAAAGGTTTATCGCGGACGTATTACCAAGGAAACTTTGCAGGAAACTATAAATCATGGTCCTGGTGGCCAAACACTATGGCTTCAACTGTCCATGTTTCCTACAAATTCATGTTCAAGTCATTTTCAGATGAAACATGGACACCATATTCTCAGATGACTTAAAATATGGATTTGACCATGGACCGGAGCTGATCTTCCCAGATGACTTCTGGCAGGAAATGGACCAGCCTGATGGCAGACCACAGGGCCGTCTGCCCTCTCGACACGCAGATCCGAAAGCCACCCCCGCGGCTCGGCGGGTCAAGCCGGCAAGCCGCCAAGCCAATGCCGTAAACATAAAAAGAGGAGTAACCATAGCCTTTAGATAGTGGTACGACGGTTTATGCGTACATACATTACGCAGCCGCTTTCAGTCTCAAGGCCAAATCGGCCCAAGGGTGATGCCGGGTCCATGGGTGCAGGGCTCATTGGACCCCGGCTGGATCGCCAGCCAGGTATACCTCCCGGGCTCCATGGTGGAATTCTTCGCTTATGTTGAGGGAGCCAAGGCTCAGGGACGGGTGTTGGCCACCGTGGAGGGCACCCGTAGAGGGGTCCGGGGGGAACCTGGCTGGACATCCGCGTACGCTGCGTGGAAATGCAGGGCCTGCTGCATTGGTTTGGCAGGGGACCTGGGCGCGATAGGAAAGGAAGTTTTATGCTTCATCTCTGCCATGGTGAGAATCCAATTGCAGGCAAGTGGAAAAAGGAAAGGTGTCCGAGCTGCACACTGACACCTTGAGGGTAATTGAACTGAAGGATCTGGGAGACCGAATTGGTGACTGGTGGAGATCGGAGCCCGCGACCGGGGCTTTTGATTCCTTTTAGGAGACACATGATGAAGAGCTTGAGGGAGGAGGCCACGGCCGGACCTTTGAGAATGACAACTGGCAGGAGGCCAAACGAAGTCGTCAGTGAAGCGGGTGAACTTTGTGTGAGGCATGAGAAGAGGCTCTCCCCGACTCAGGGAACTGCCTACAGTGTTAAGCACCGAAGGCTGAAGGAAGGGGCTATCAAGAGCAGGCAGGACGAGCGTGAGCGTGAGAAGAACGCATCGTCTGAGCTCCGTCATACAACTACCCGGCACGCGCGAGCACAGTCTCGTACCCTGGGAAATGGCGAGAGTGAAGACGACCTTTCCTCAGAGAAAGGTGCAGCACCAAGGAGCCGGAGGACCCGAGGAGTCAGCCGCGCTGGGAAGCATGTGGCTTCGATCCGTGGTGGTTCCGTGGAGAGACCGCGAAGGCGAAGGTCAGAAAGTAGGGTCAGATCTCCCCCCCTTTCAGGCTCCATGCCGAGGAGGCGTGGACGTGCTGTGCCTGCCCGCTCATCAGGCAGGGCAAAGGGGACGTATCAACCGCACCGTCGAAGTGACACAAGGTCACCGCTGGTGAGGCCATGGCCAAGGCCGTTGGTTAACCCGCCTCAAGAAGGGGACGGAATTCCCAGCTCGGAAGGAAGCACGCACGGGGTGCAGTTGACTGAAGCAGATGATTGGTTTGAGAAAGTCCTAGAAAGCCTCGGTGTTTCTGAGGAGGACGTGGTCGTGAAGGAGCCGGACCAAAATAGGGGAGGAGCTCATCGAGCCCGTAGAGACTGGCAATCACAGGTGAGAGCAATCCTCACCAAGACCTGCTCCTCCGGGAGTGTAGGACGCCACCTTCAAGAGCTGATGCTCTCGTTGGAGGGACCCATGGGAGACTTCATGCGCCTCTATTGCTCAACGCAGCCGCCTCCGGCCGTGAGGCCTTTCCTGAACAGGCATGGTGATGTCCTCCCGATACACCCTGAGTCCATCACAACAGCTGGTCACATCAGAGAACCTCCAATGGATGAGAGCAACAGTGATGGTGTTGAACTTCCTATATTGCCGGGGCAGGCTGAAGCCTACGGGCGTGCCGATGGCTCCCTCGCTTTGCGAAAACCAGAAGGAAGTTATTCGGAACCTTGGCAAGAAGAGCAACGCCGGCGTGCATGAGAGATACCGTCTGCCGACGCTTGAGGAGGTCAAGATGCTCAAGGATGAGAATGTTGAAGAATTGGGGGCTCCGGTGAGAGTTCCGAAGGACCTGCACGCTACGAAAATAATCGCAGCCGTCGCAGCCTGGTCTGACTGGGGGCATACCAGCTCGGTCTCCATTGCTAGCCTTTTGGACGGTAGGTTGCTGGAAGCGGTTCGCGACCCTACGGGGTGCACCGTGGCTGCCTGACGACCTGCGGCCTCAGAGACGCACGAGGTGCGATGTGAAGGCCTCGGATGAAATCTGGTATAAGGTATGTCAGGCGGCTCATCAACAAGGGTTGATGAGGATTGTGGCCGACAGCCGGCTGCACAAAGACCGCGAAGGGCACTATATTACCATTGGCGCAAGAGGGGTTGCGGCGATGGCTGCTCGAGGCGATCGAAAGGAGGTACAGCAATTCATCCTAACGATGGAAACTGTCAACGAGCACTCGGACCGGTTGCCAGGTGAGCGAGACGCTTTCCCTTACGGGGGTCTGTTGGCTGGCATATTGGTGAAGGACACTGGCGAAGTCGTCATGGACCTTAACCAGCTCACCTGCGTGCCCTCAGTCTCAAAAAAGAGTAAATTTACTAATCCTAAAATTTACGTAAATTTCTCCATTTAGGTAAAAATTTATGTGTGTTTTTACATAAAAGTAAAGTAAATATATAATTAGGCAATACTATTTGGGTTATAAGTAAATATATTTAGGTGAAATGTAAATGACTTTTACATTATAAGTATAAGTAAATGTCTTTACATTGTAAGTAAATGTAAGTAAATATGTGTGATGTTTTTGAATTCTTAAAGAACCGTGGAGGGAATAATATAATTTTAACATATTTTAACTGATGTGAACTCATTCCATTGTTGGAATGTATTGTTAGAACTGGAAATGTTGTAACAATAACATGAAACACGAGTCTTTTGTGCATTTACTTTTGTCATTTTTGATATTACTTGCGTGTCAGAGAAAATGCAGTTACTTGTGCTCAAAACTGGAGATATTTTATTTGCAAGCAAGATTTTGGCAGATTGTGTCTTCTTTACCTGGCATGATTTGCAAACCATCAGAGACCAAAGCTCTTAACCAAAGCTGTTTCCAAATCCATTTTTGTCAATACTATCCAGATAATCTGGAAAAGTACCTAAACAATGTTTGGAATGTAAGTATTTTTTGATATGAAACCTTCAATAATATCTAGTTGTGAAACCGTAGAAATATTAACTGTTAAAATTTACTTTACTTCGAGTTATCCCCACCATGACATCTGTACGTTTTGTTACTGGCAAATCTTCTGGCATTCTATCTGACATATCTTCTGGCATTTTATTTGGCATATCTTCTGGCATTCTATCTGGCAAATCTTCTGGCGTTCTATCTCGCACACATTCTGGCACTTTATCTGGCATACCTTCTGGCATTCTATCTGACATTCTATCTGGCATACCTTCTGGCATTCTATCTGGCATATCTTCTGGCATTCTATCTGGCAAACATTCTGGCATTTTATCTGGCATATCTTCTGGCATTCTTTCTGACATTCTATCTGGCGTTCTATCTGGCATATCTTCTGGCATTCTATCTGGCCGTTGAGGTCCAGCGGTGCTCACTGAGCTCGGAGCGTCCCAGGTTGAGGTCCAGCGGTGCTCACTGAGCTCGGAGGGTCCCAGGTTGAGGTCCAGCGGTGCTCACTGAGCTCGGAAGGTCCCAGGTTGAGGTCCAGCGGTGCTCACTGAGCTCGGAGGGTCCCAGGTTGAGGTCCAGCGGTGCTCACTGAGCTCGGAAGGTCCCAGGTTGAGGCCCAGCAGTGCCCACTGCGTGCGGAAGTTGCCGAAGTGGACCTGGAAGTAGATGCAGAGGTGGTGGAGGAGCAGGAGGAGGAGGAGAAGGAGGAGAAGGAGAAGAAGGAGAACAACTCTGATAAAATCTAACAACCCTCACCTGGCAGGCGGGGAAAAATCTATGCACTCTACCAGTAGTACCGCACAAGGCGGCGGCGGAAGTTTCAAAAATAGGAAACCTATAGGAGAGCTTGGTTGTTGTGAATCCGCGATAGCAGAGCGAAGCCACTGATGGACTGAAAGGTGGTTGAGGTCTCCTCTCTTTCTCTTTATTTCTCTCTTTTTCTCTCTGTTTCTCTATCTTGCTCTGATTATCTACCGACCTACCTACTGATCTATCTATCTACCTATCTATCTATCCTTCTATCTATCTATCTATCTATCTATCTACCTATCTACCTATCTACCTATCTACCTATCTACCTATCTACCTATCTACCTATCTACCTATCTACCTATCTACCTATCTATCTATCTATCTATCTATCTATCTTATCTATCTTATCTATCTTATCTATCTTATCTATCTTATCTATCTTATCTATCTTATCTATCTTATCTATCTATCTTATCTATCTATTTATCTATCCATCCATCTATCTATCTATCTATCCATCTATCTATCTATCTATCTACCTATCTATCTATCTACCTACCTATGCGAATGGGATACAGGCTACAGTGTACATTACATAATCCCATATATGTAGGTATCTTAACTCTCCAGCCACAAGGGGTCTATCCAATGACGCCCCTTTGGCTCAAGTCACCAATACTGCAGGAAACCAGGAAAAGGAACGCCATGCCGAAGCTGCTATCTGAACGCCATTAACGAGAACACGGACATCTTACTGAGATATACATATCGGAGGCAATCTCCGATTCACAGGTTGGTCTCCATCGGAGCCTACGAGCGGGTAGCCGCGGACCTTGCGGAAAATGACAGAAGAGGACAGTAGCGATAACGCATTTTCCTTTGCTGGACATGCCGCCGCACCAGCTGCCGGCACGCAGTCAAATTCTTCACAGAGTTTCGATACTGGTGGAAGTGAAACCTCAGAACTGAGACCGAGCTTACCCAGACGATCTCTGGTTGCTCCGAGGGGGAGACAATTACCGACAATGCAAGCAATCGAAGATAGGGACAGTACACCTGGAAAAAGGAGATCATCTGCCCGACAATCGTCACCTCCGACGACTCCAAGGACTAAGGCGAAGCCTACGTCGTCGAATCCGCCTTCACCAATTCAGGACGCTACACCATCAGGGGTGGGATCTTATCAGCAAGTGAGTGCCCCATCAAGTGGTAGCGACATCTTCACTGCCTATCAGAGTGAATTAGCAGAGTACAAGACATCACTAGACAGGGCTACTGAAGAGGAATCCGTACTTCAAGCGCGATTGATTGAGATGGCCGCCTATGCCAATCAGCAATTCAATTTTCTGGAGAACACCACTCATCAAGAAATGACATCGATGGCTCAACAACTTCAGATCCTGAACTCCGAACTACTTGCTGCACAACAAGAAGACGAAGGTGCAACCTACAGGATCGAAGGGTTGGAGAGGTATCGAACCATGTCGAATGAAGTAGCATCTCATCTGGAATATAGATATTCACAACCGAGATCAGAATTCAATGAACAGATGGGACAAGCGAATGCAATTATGGTACATGTGGGCACAGATGCAAATGCTCACATCAATCAACTCAGACTGGAACTGGAAAACGCAGAGATGAACGCGAAGCAAGAAGCTCTGGCAGTTGGCTTTGCCAATGATCGAACATGTGCACTTCACGTCGAGATGCTCGAGGTTGCTAACCAGAACCAGACGATGAAACACAACATGTCATTGAGTATCAGACGACTGGAGACAGAGCTCGATGCCGCTGACACGAGGAGAGAGGAGATCATGAGAGAACTCGGTAGTGACCTAAGATCTGAACATGAAAGATATGCCGAATGTGAGCACCATTTAGCTCTGGAGGAAACTCAGCTTCAATTGCAGTTGGTTCGCAATGAAGGACTACAATCACAATTGATGACAACTGAGAGTAGACTTTCTGAAGAAACATCCTCTGAAGCAAGTGGTATGCGAGACATAAGGACCATGGGACTACGTTCTGAATTACACATGAAGCAAAGCCTATTGGATCGCATGCAACAACAACTGACTGAATCGAAGAACCAATATCATGAGCTTTCGTGCCAACAAGCCAGACAATCGTCTCTAAGTGACGCACCATCGCATGCGCTATACTATGAGATGTACAACAAGCACGGCGTGATCATGATATTATCAAGAAATCCAAAGAGGAAGTTGATGTTCTGTATAGAAGAGCCAAAGCTGAAATCATCGATAATGAGAACCTGATCAAGACTTACCACGATTCAAACGAATCCCTTGGGAAGAAATATCAGGATGCTTTGGAAAAGATTGACTTCATGAGTACTCATCCGAAGACTTCTAGCAACATCTTTGACAATTTACACAATGAAATCAGTGACAGAGACGAGATGGTTGCTCGACTCAACACCGAAGTTGAAGCTCAGAGGGATTCTCTTGATCGTGCACGAAGAGATGCAGGTCGCTCCATCAGCATGTTGAACGACAGACGCCTTGTGATCAAAGGGGCAACTGACTATTCTATTCCTGAAAGTCACCTGACCGAGATGCACCATCTTGCTAGTGAGCGCTTCGCTGAGGTGGAAGAGATGTCAAGCACCATCGCTGCACTGAGGCTCGAAAATCAAGCCGCTTCGTCTTCAATGCAAAACATGCAAACTGTATTACATGGAACCTCCAGTAGTGCATTGCCTCGAAGTGAATGTGAAGAGAAGTGTGCCAAGTTGAGAGCCGAATTGGAAGAGATGAAACGAGAGAAGAATGAAGAGGTTCGAACTCTTCGAGACGAGTTGAAGAAAATGGAAGAACGAAAGGACCACTACAAGAACAACTTCTCTCAAGCTGAAGATCGTGCTAATGATGAAGAGCAAGAGTATCGTGCAGAAGCCGAAGCCTTCGAGAAGCTCAGGAATGAGTACAACACCAATGTCGTAGAGTTGGAGAACCTTGAAAAGGACAAGGCGAGGTCATCTGTATCCCAGAGGGAGGCGGAGAAGATCACTCTCCAACCATGGCCAAAGACCACTGAACTTTCGTCTTGGAAGGGAAGTGTCATTCATGAAGTTTGCGTTGCTAGCGGAGATCGCAACTATAGTGATTGGAAAGCATGGTTGGCTCCTTGTCTTGCAGATCAAGCAGACATGGATGCATTAGCCTTGGCCCCTGATGTAAGATTTCAATCCATCGACGCCAAACTTTCCAATGCTTTGAGAAAGGTCATTGAAACTGCCGGGGACAAATCCATGCAAGTGAAGTATGAAATGTCCATGAAGAATCAGATGTATGGGAAGAGTGGGGACTTCATCAAGGGGCGAGAACTATTCGCGATGATTCTGGTAAGTTTCAAGTCGCCAGACCACACTGAAGTTCTTTACAATTCCCATCACCTATATGTATTCAATTACTATGGAGATGACCAGCTTGAAGCTTTCTACAACAAATGGCTTGACATAGTGTACAACATGAAACAAGATGATCGTCCATCTCTCAACTCACTACGTGACACCTTGTTCCGGAAGATTGAACATTCAAAACTTATGCATTTTGACATCAGCCGATATCGAACCTTCGATGAAGGGCATCCTCAAAAAACCTACGATTTCCTGATCACCATGATCAAAGGTTACATCGCACGAGGGAAACAAGAACGACTGTTAAAGGAAAGAGAGCGTGCAGTCAAAATCTCATTGACCTCTACCAAGACAACACCAGCCTTGGAAGATGCAGAAAAGCCTACCGCTCCCATCAAGACCAAGAAGGAGAACGTGGCAGCAGCCTCATCTACTGATGATCCACCCAAAGGAAGACCTAAAGCAAAGGCGAAGAGTGAAGCTGCCTCAGTCCTTCCAACGCCTTCTCCAAAGTCACATGCCGACAAGAACAACAAGAAAGGCAAAGGTGGGAAGGGAAGATCATCTTCACCCGTTGACAAGAAGAAGATTTTCTGCAATTACTTCTTCAACAAAGGTGGGTGTAATAAAGGTGACAAATGTCTTTACAGTCATTCCCAGAGAGTCTATGATGCCAAGATGAAAGACAAGAAGGGAAGAAGCAGAAGTAGAGATTCATCAAGAGGGAAGAGTAAGGGAAGTTCTTCTTCAGCTGGACCCAAGAAGAGAACCTGTTGGCAATGACAGAAAGGTACCTGCACATTTGGAAGCAAGTGTAAGTTCCTACATGCAGATCAGTCGCCGTCGGCATCTTCGGAAAGAACCAGCAAGAAGACACCAAAGAAGAAGGCAACTCCCATTACTATTGATTCATTCTTTGACAGCGACAATGAAGATGCAATGGATTATTCCTCACCGAGGGTAGCCAGCGCAAAGAAGTCTTCTGATATTCGCAAAATCTCATTTGATCTGGAACCCGAGGTGCACAAGATTTTCATTGAGAACTACCAGGAGGGAATGCCCAAGCATATCTATCGTGACCCCAACAAGCCCTACGTCTTCAGAAAGATCGATGATCTGGTTGATGATCAATCCAAATCTGACAATATTCTTGGTTCAGTTCGGGCAAGGGCTAGAGCGATCATTATGGGCAATTGTGGACTCCGTTGTGGTGTGGATGAAGTGAGAATCATCATCGGCCCGAAGTTCGACATGCTAGTCAAGTTGGATAATGACAACGAAGATCTGATCTTTACTGAAGAACTTGTTGAACACGAAGCAGAAAGGTCCCTCAAGAAGTCCAAGAATCTAATGTGCATTTCACTACCAGTACAAGCCAAAGACCGCAGATTCATCCTCGATTCTGGAAGCGGGCATGACCTGATATCCGCACGAAAAGCTGAAAGGATGAACTTGAAGAAACGAACTTGTGATCCCATCATGTTCCACACAGCAAATGGTTCGACTGCTACACAAACAGAAGCTAAAATTGACCTGGGAATTTTTGACATGACGTCTCAAGCCTATGTACTAGATGACACTCCTTCTGTGATGTCTCTTGGAAAACGATGCATGGAAGAAGGATACTCCTTCGTATGGCCTTCTGGCAAGATGCCGTTCATGATTACAAAGAATGGGGAACGCATCGACTTGACAATCCATGACAATATCCCTTACATTGATCTTGGAACGTATGAATGTACTCCATACGAATGTTGTCAAACATCGAAGATTCACGATCTACTTGAACTTTCTCAAGATGGTTTCGACAACTTTGATGACATAGACAGCGTAGGCCGACCATCCCGAAGAGTTCATCTCGATGGAGAGAGTGGTCTTGAGATGCTGAATGAAGATCAGGATGATTCCCGACATGTCAAGAAGCTCAAGAAGAAGAAGAAAGGAAGAGCAGCGAACCGACGGAAACGAATGGCATCTCCTGGAGAAGAAGCCCCACCTGAAGATGGCGAGTATGAACCAGGAACACCTTATGATGGTCCTCCACCTGGTGATGAAACAGATTTCGAAGATGAAGGACATGGTGCTCCTGAAGATGTCGCAGAAGGTGATGAAGATGACATCGAAGTCGATGTTGTCGAGGGTGAATCCAGGGTAGCCAAAAGAGGAACACTCAAGAGAGAAGCAAACAGTTTGAATCACAAGTTGACCCACAGGTACAAGAACCCATACTGTGATTCATGCATTCGCGCAAAGATGAAACACTTCAAGACTCGTCGTGGTGCATACAAAAGGGAACTCAAGAAGTTTGGCGACCTCATTACCTTTGATGCCGTTGACACCTCCAAAGTTCATGATGACGTGTTGGTTCTTGAGAAGGAAGTGTTGGTCGTCAGAGACTGTTTTACCGGGATAATTGGTGCTTATCCATCTGACAGGATGACCAAAGACGATGTGGTTAGAGCAGTGAAGCAGTTCATCGGCGCCAAGAAGGTCAGACAGGCTTATTCTGATCATGCTCCACAATTCATTGAAGCCATGAATGAAATGAAGATTCCAATTGATCATTCATTGCCCGGAAGACCTCAAACCAACTCTATTGCCGAGAGAATAAATCAATTCATCCTGACAGCCACTTCTACATGCCTGTTGGAAGCCGGATTACCACCATGTTTCTGGAGAACGGCAATCCTTTGTGTATGTCATCTACTCAATGTGGAACCCAACGATGATGAGCTTAGTGCTTGGTGTAAACTCCACGGATCTGACTTTGCTGGCAAACTTATTCCCTATGGTGCTCGTGTGAACTATAAACCTCCGAAGACCAGAGATGCAGGACAACTTCACAAGTTTGGGCCTGACTCTATTCCTGGCGTTTTCGCGGGATATCACATTGGTCCTGGGATGCATTGGTCGAGACGACAATACAAAGTATGGCCATTAAGTGAGTTTGTACATCAAAACCTTGGTGATGATGCTAGCAAACCAGAACATCGTCTTCTCAAACCTCATTTGACTGAAAAGGTCGAAATGGTTACTCCACTGACATTCCCGTGCAAGAAAGAGCACGAAAGGGTAAACACCACCTTGGAAGGAATGAAAGAGAAAGAGGTCCTCGATGGTGATCCTTCCAGGACACCTCGTGGTGATGACGGAGACCGTGATCATGATGAAGACGATAATGAGCTTGATGACGGAGACGAAGGTGGACCTGGCCCTAGTGGTGGAAAAGTTTCAAAGAAGCCTCTTGAAGACTCAGAGGGTATCTTCGATGATGACAAAGATCCAGAAGAAATGACTCTCCAAGAACTCATTGATGTCCAACCAGAACATTGGAAGTCAGGCAAAGCTGGAGATGGGAAGGTATACCTCAACGATGACGGTGAGAAGGTCAAATTGAATATCAAGGGCATCCCATACAAGATTGGAGAGGATGGCAGAAGACTCTTCAGGACGTCGTTACGACCCAAAGGGACCTATTCTCCTGAAGAATGGCGCAAGCTCTCTCAATCTGACCGGAACACCATCCTCAAAGCCGAGAAGAAGAAGTTGGAGAAGAAAGAGGCTGATGATAAGGCCAAAAGAAAAGTTGAAGAGAAGAAGAAGAAAGCACTGAAGAAGGAGAAGAAAGATTCAAAGAAAGACAAAGACGAGCCAAAGTCCAAGGATGATGAGGAAGATGATGAGAGTAAGAAAGATGATCTGTATTCAAAGTCGAAGAAATCCGATGCAGGTGTTGGTGAAGTATTGAAGAACAAGGTCACTTTGCCTATCACATGTACAAGTACTTATCTTGACCTGTACGACATAGTCGATGATGACGATGTCCATGGAAAACGTTACATTGATTGTAGGAAAATGAGGAGGAACGTTGACGCAAGCCCATGTTCCGATGCTTCTACTGACGTCCCGGACGACGAGGAATATCTAATCGAATGGGATGAGTGGTCGGAGGTCGAGAAAGGGCGTGGTCCAAAAGCATCGTGGAGTGGTGAAGTTTGGAACACTTTGTCTGGTGTGATTTCGAGATCCTCCGCGGCATCGCCGGGCGAATCGACAATGATCAAGAATGGCAAGTGTGTCAACGTCAAAGACATGAAGAACGTAACCACTGACGATGACGATGACCTCATTGCGTTCCCAACTATGCCATGTACATCTGCATCCAACCACATTCATCGAACCAAAATACCACCCGAAGGCCTGGGGAGTAAGCTCTTCAATGCTATGGTATCGCGTCCTGTTGGCAGAGCTGAAATCGAATCCAACCCCAAAGCTAAAGAAGCTATGCTGAAGGAATGGAAAGGTCTTCGAGATCAAGAAGTATTCGACTTCACAATGGTTCGTGAGTATGACGATGTTGTTGCGGAGGCCAAGAAGGACAAGAAAGAAGTTCACATGGCTAGAGTTCATGGTATTTGTGTTGAAAAGAACTATCAACTATCCGAAGATAACCCCGGTCGAAAGTTCAAAGGGAGGGGTGTTCTGCTGGGCAACCAAGTGAAGAATCAACATTGGGAAGCAGCGTTCTTTCAAGATTTGGGGAACTCACCTGCATCCTTTGAAGCCTCACGATGGGCCGATTTCTATGGATGTCTTCCCGGACATGCAGTCAAGCTTGCAGATGCGATTCAAGCGTACATCCAGGCCAAGCTGAAAGGACCTTTGTGTTGGGTGGAATTACCCACCGATGCATGGCCTCCTGAAGTTCAATACTGGAAGGTTCGTCGTCCTGTAGTAAGACTTGATAAAGCATTGTACGGACATCCTGACTCAGGCACGATGTGGGAACAACATTGTGACAAAAGGGTACAAGAGATTGGTTTGGAGAGGAGTGGCCTTCAATGTATTTTCATGATGAGCTCAAATTGCTATTGGTAATCTATGTAGATGATCTTAAGCTTGCTGGGCCATCCGAAAATCTGGCCAAAGGTTGGGAAATGCTACGCACTGTTTTGCGTATTGAACCTGAAACTGATCTGGGTCTTTACTTAGGGTGTATTTTGTCCCAAGGTGAAACCCAATCGCATAATGGTAAGAAAGTCAAGACCATAACCTATAACATGGAAGGATTATTGAAGTTATCGGTGGAAAAGTATCTTGACATTATCGGTAAGGACACAAAATTGAAAAAGGTATCAACTCCAAGCCTTCCAGAGGAAACGAAAAGCAGCCCGTATCGAGCTCCTTCCGATGGCAAGCGCAAAGTTGAGTGTCCTTGGTGTGCACACTCCTTCGATCCGGAGATGCCTGTTCTCCACGAGACAGGCAGCTCACGTCCTGGCCAAGACAGTGAGTCACTGAACCGAGGGAATCTAGCTCCGCATGCAGCTGGTGTGCTTATGAAGCTGCTGTATGCAGCCCGCATAGCGCGGTTTGACCTTTTGAGATCCATCAATGCATTGGCACGTAATGTGACCAAATGGACAAAGGATGATGATGCTCGTGTTCATCACCTAATGCGTTATGTTTATTCCACATTGTCCCTTAAAATGATAGGATGGGTCGGAGATAAAATTGAGGATTTGTCGTTAGGACTCTTTGCAGATGCGGATTTCGCTGGATGTGCTCAATCCTTATGATCAACATCAGGATCGCACTTACAAGTCCAAGGTAAGTTCACAAGATTCCCACTTGCTGGTGGAAGTAAGCGACAAGGGTGTGTTAGTCATTCAACCCCCGAAGCTGAAATTGTGGCTGCAGATACTGCACTTAGGACTCTAGGGATCCCCGCTTTAAGCCTGTGGAAAGTCTTAGCCAAAGTTTTCCCTCAGCTCCTGTTTCATGACGATAATCAAGGTATGATTGGTGTTGTCAGATCAGGACGCAACCCCACCATGCGTCATTTGGAGCGCACCCATGGTATTTCCATTGCCTCCATGCATGAACATTTCCAAAAGGATCATTTTGTATTGATCTATGAAATTACAGCCAAAATGGCAGCAGATATCCATACTAAAGGATTCAAGAATCCCATGGCATGGAAGAAAGCATGTATGCTAATCAACTTGTTGGAGCCTCAGGACTTGCAGAGCAAAGAAGTGTTAGATATGTTGCAACCCAGCACAGACGTCGACATGACTACTCGCCAAGTCTTCCAATCCAAAACTGAGGATATTCCAAATTTCCCATATACAGAAACCCCTATCTTACCAAAAGAAGTGTATAGGAAAGGGTTGACTAGTAAAGAAAAGCTACAGGGACGAAAAGCTACAACAAGTAAACATGCCAGGTTATGATCCGCCATTTTGTCGTCAAGCAAGGCCGGTGTTTTAATTAAATTAAAAAACTAAACATATAAATAAAAATTAATCATCGCCTGCAAGCCATCCCGGCTTGATGGTACCATAAAGACGATAAAAAATGTACAAACCCCCCCCTCTCTCCATCCAATGTGTTCAGAATCCATCATGGGTTCTTCGTCTTCCAATTGGTAACTCACTGGAAACGAAGGTCGAAAACCGTGCAATCATCTTTCATCAAATCTTCTATCTTCTTCATCCCGCCAGAGCAGTCAAGGGCCATCAGATTTGATAAGTGGGTTGAACGTGCATGTTTTCAGTATCATTCGCCCAACAAGCAGCCGTTGATCCCGGACACTGTTTCACAATCCACATCAACGACTTCGACCCACCGGGTGATGTCGTCAAAGCACGTGCATGCCCCGCCTGCCCACTCGAGTTCAC
>CAMXCT020001921.1:80623-124267 GCA_947184155.2 Cladocopium goreaui | reverse complement strand
CTTTCAGGAAAGGTATGCTGTCAGGAAAGGACACTTTCTGTAGTGAACAGTTTCTGGGAAATATAATTTAAGGAAAGGACAGTTTCTATATTGAAAACTTCCTGTGAAATATAATTTAAGGAAAGGACAGTTTCTGTAGTGAACAGTTTCTGTAAGGTATACTGTCAGGAAAGGACAGTTTCTGTAGTGAACCGTTTCTGATGAATATAACTTAAGGAAAGGTTAGTTTCTATAATGAAAACCCCCTATGAAATATAATTTAAGGAAAGGACGGTTTCTGTAGTGAAAACTTCCTGTGAAATATAATTTAAGGACAAAACAGTTTCTGTAGTGAACAGTTTCTGGAAAATATAATTTAAGGAAAGGACAGTTTCTGTAGTGAATAGTTTCTGTAAGGTATACTGTTAGGAAAGGACAGTTTATGTAATGAAAACTTCCTGTGAAATATAATTTAAGGACAAAACAGTTTCTGTAGTGAACAGTTTCTGGAAAATATAATTTAAGGAAAGGACAGTTTCTGTAGTGAATAGTTTCTGTAAGGTATACTGTTAGGAAAAGGACAGTTTATGTAGTGAAAACTTCCTGTGAAATATAATTTAAGGAAAGAACAGTTTCTGTAGTGAACAGTTTCTGGAAAATATAATTTAAGGACAAAACAGTTTCTGTAGTGAACAGTTTCTGGAAAATATAATTTAAGGAATTGACAGTTTCTGTATTGAATAGTTTCTGGAAAATTCAGAAAATTCAGAAAATCCAAAAATTCAGAAAATTCAGAATCCAGAAAATTCAGAAATCTTAAAAATCTAGATTCCAGAAGATTTAGAAACCAAAAAAAAGAATCTGGAAAAAATAGAAAATCCAGAATCCAGAAAATTCAGAAATCTTAAAAATCTTGATTTCAGAAAATTTAGAAACCAAAAAAAATGAATCTAGAAAATTCAGAATCCAGAAAATTCAGAAATCTTAAAAATCTAGATTCCAGAAATTTAGAAACCAAAAAAAGGAATCTAGAAAATTCAGAATCCAGAAAATTCAGAAAATTCAGAAAACTCAGAAAATTTCAAAAATTTAGAAATTCAGAATTTTCAGAAATTTCAGAAATTCAGAAAATTCAGAAAATTCAGAAATTCAGAAAATTCAGAATTTATATATAAATATAAATATATATATATAATTCAGAAAATTCAGAAAATTCAGAAAATTCAATAAATTCAGAAAATCCAGAAAATTCAAAATCCACAAACAAAAATAGAATCTGGAAAACATAGAAAATCCAGAATCCAGAAAATTCAGAAATTTATCTAAAAAAAACAGAAAATTTAGAAACTAAAAAACTGGAATCTAGAAAATTTAGAAAATTCAGAAGCCAGAAAAATTTGAAACCTTAAAAATCTAGATTCCAGAAAATTTAGAAACCAAAAAAAAAGAATCTGGAAAAAATAGAAAATTCAGAATCCAGAAAATTCAGAAATCTTAAAAATCTAGATTCCAGAAAATTTAGAAACCAAAAAAAAATGGAATCTGGAAAAAATAGAAAATCCAGAATCCAGAAAATTCAGAAATTTAAAAAAAAAAATCCAGAAAAAAATATAAAAACAAAAAACAATAGAATCCAGAAAATTCAGGAAATCAAAGAAAAATAGGCTCCAGACAATTTAGAAAATCCTAAAGAAAATAGAATCCATATTTTTGTAGAAAACCTAAAAAAATAGAATTCAAAAAAACTAGCCAAAACAAGTTAGAATCCAGAAAAATTAGAAAACCAAAAAAGAAAGAGAATCTAAATTTTTGATTTTTCTTCTTTTGGTTCATCATATTCATGCCAATGTGTCAAAGTTGCCAGAAGCAGATGAAGATGACTTTCAACAGTTTGATTCATTCTTGCATTTTTTTTCTGCAGCTGCAACTCTAAGCTTCTTTGCTTCTTCTGTGCAAGAAAGGTTGTTGAGAGAATTTTTTAGCCTGACATCGTTTCATATCCAGGAAGCATGCACTCCAGAACTTTATCTATTCTTTTAAAACTTCATGACATTTCCAAAAACGATCCTTCACAGGAAATGTTCTTAACACAAAACATTTTTTTCTTGGGAGGAACTATACCACCAAAAAAAAAAATATGGCAGTATTTTTCAGAGAATAGTTCCCTATAAGAAAATATTTTTCCAGGCAGTAACCGGCAGAGAACTGTTCCCTACCAGAAAAATAAAAAAAAAACAGGCAGTACCCTTGAGAGAACTGTTCCCTAAAGAAATAAATCTTTCCAGGCAGTATCCTGCAGAGAACTGTTCCCTACAAAAGAAACTCTTTCCAGGCAGTATCCGATCACATCTACATTCCTGTAAATCATCCATGAAAAATGCCGAAAAAAAGAAAACATCCTTATTTTCTCTTATTTCACTTATTTTCACTTATGTTCACTTATGTTCACTTATTTTCGCTTCGTTTAACTTACTTGCAAATAATAACCGCCTATATTTGCTTATATCTTCATTATTATGTTATAAGTTCACCTAAAAATTTAGAGGAACTTAAAAGAACATATTTTCAGATCTCATATTTAAACAAGATATTAGGAGGATAATAGTAACTTATAGTATACTTATAAGTTCATTAAGTGCCTGAAGTGCAAATATCTGCTTTTTGTGGTCTTAGTACGGAAAATTGTATGTGCTTGCCTTAAATCATACTGAAGCATGGCTTGCTCTCTGTTTTTATGTTTTTGTTTGCTACGAGGTGGGGTTTTAAGCAAAATATCAGTAAACCAGTGTGTGGCCATATGGCCATAAATTGGAAGTAGGTTGACCTGCTACAAAGTTACAAAATACAGTATTTTTAAATGGGGATCAGGGATCCAAGATTTGCCCGAGCAGGTGGGTGATGTTTGATTTTTGAAAAACAATCATGATGATATAAGAGTCCTGATGGCAAGCCTGGATTGCAGCCTCCAAGGAGACTTCTGTGAACGCCGCCATCAGCGCATGTGAAGTTTGCGGTCAACGAAAGCGGGCCTTGTTTCTGCTTCACACTTCGGAATTGCTGCCCGCCTGTCACAAAAACTGTTGTTTTTTGTTTTTAATAGGAGCTCGAAATAATTATCGGATTCCAATAGTTCCGAACGGCCACATGCTGAAGATTGTACTTGGGAATCTTCACGTGCGCAGCCAAGTACGCAAGTCTAAACTGGGAAAGTGCAATTCAAAGAAAGCTCATGAAAGGCCAAGCTCCTTTGAGACTGTCAGAGATTGATGTCTGAACTTCTACAAGCTTCCATGAGTGATGTTTAGCCAAGACGGATCTTTTTTTAGTTGATGTGTAGGAGGGTACCATTTTATTTCAATTTTTGACTACTTTGGGGTGCTATTTGTCAGCCCAGGATAGCCCAGCCCTTGGCTGGTTTTTGTCAAACCCCTCAGTGAAAGATGGCGGAAATGTGTTCATGAAGGTACAGAAGTATTATACCATACGAAATCGTCAAATCCTTATTTTCAGTGGGGAAATTAATATGTTGAATAGTTTCTTCGGAGGATTTCCCTATGTTTTGAATTTCCAACCGCCTCTGTTCATAGTCAAATCCCCATGTGCCATGCTGAAATCCTCATTTGTCATAGTCATAAAATACCCTTTTCATGGCTAAAACAGTATTTTTCATGTTGAAACCCGCATTTTTCATGCTAAAATCTCCATGTTTCATGTTGAAATCGACCCAGATTCCGCTCCGTCGCGGCGGTTTTCCCTAGGACGCTCTGCCGCCGTTCGGGCACGGCGTTCCTGTGGGCGCTGGCGCGGCTGCAGGTGGACGATGCGGAGGTGGTCCATGCGGCCCTTGTGGAGGCCCATGCCCCCTTGGGGACCCTTGGGATAGCTTGGGATTGGGAGAAGGGAGCCATTAAGAATTATGGGATGAAGCATGAAACATTGTTGTTTCTATTTTTCTAATGGGTTTTTTATTGCAGTTTTAGTGAAATTTAATAGCTGTGAAATATAATGATAGCAACAGGATTTATATTTATATATAGTGGGAATTTAATCTAATGGTCAAGAGGAAGAGGTTTGGAGCTAGGGTATCCATATTCCCTATGAAATGGGGAGCGATTCAGAGCTGCAAATTGAAGTTCCCAGCCACATAATAGAATTAATGATAATTAAGGAGCTATAGTATAGGGTATGCTATGCAATTATCAAATATACTGTAAGAGTTTTTGCGTTGTGTTCATCAAGCCTATGGGGCTCTGATGAATTAGTATGCTTATATATATAACCGTTACCCTTTGATGATGAGCTTGCAAATTGTTATGTAATAAAACGTTATTGAAGAAAAATGACACGTATACTATCCAACCATCAAATACATAGAGGTTTCATCATACATATTTGGGTTTGACCTAAAACATACGGCTTCATGGTGGTTTAATCATCATTTAAACTGGGTGTTTGTCCATCAAAATTATGGGGATACACTTGCTAAATGCATATAAATGATGGTTGCTTGGTTACATATGGGGTGTTACTATGGTTGTTAATGATCCCATCATCTTTGTTTAACGATACCAATATAGGTCAATACAAAAAATGTACCAATACTTCACTGGGGGAATTTAGTCATTTAGAATTTATATAACCCCATTGTTGTCTGACTATGTCTGACTATTTTTGGTGGTTTTGCCAAGTGGACAATGATGCTTATGTCTGATGTGTGAATAGTGTTTAGCCAGACGCGTGAACAATAATCTGGTTTGAGATTGCATTCGAGCGGTTTGGGCCAAATTTGTAGCAATCATTGGGATTACAAGTCTGGCTGATTTATGATTTGTGAAGATGACGGCCTATCATGGTCGGCATATCCTCCAGCAAATTACCAGTAGTACCGCACAAGGCCGTGGCGGAAGTTTCAAAATAGGAAACCTATAGGAGAGCTTGGTTGTTGTGAATTACGGATGGCAAAGCGAATCCACTGATGGTCGAAAGGTGGTTGGAGTTGTGTTTTTTTGGAGTGGTTACAATGGTTGCAGAGGTCACCTGGTCGGTCACGTCACCCACAACTGCTGGATGTAGTGTGGTGTAGCGCTGCAGCTGTAGTTCTAGTTGTAGTGTAGTGGAGTTGTCGTTGTGGTGTAGTGTAATTAGTGTAGTGTAGTTGCAGTTGCATTTGTGGTGGAGTAATGAGTGTAGTGTAATGTAGCGTAGGGTAGTGTAGCCTAGTGTAGTGTAGTGTAAAGTAGCGTAGTTGTAGTTGTAGCTGTAGGTGTAGTTAGTGCAAAGTAGTGTAGTGTCCTGTCGTGTCGTGTGGTGTAGTTTATTTAGTCTAGCGCTATGTAGTGTAGTCGTAGTTGCATTTGCATTTGTAGTTGTAGTGTAGTTGTAGTTGTAGTTGTGGCTGTAGTAGTTGTTTTATTTGTGGTGTAGTGGAGTGGAGTGTAATGTAGTGTAATGTAATTAGTGTAGTGTAGTGTAATGTAGTTGCGGTTGTAGTTGTAGTTAGTCTAATGTAGTGTAATATAGCGTAGTGTAATGTAACTAGTGTATATAGTGTGGTGTAGCGTAATGTGGTTGTAATTGTAGTTGTAGTGTTGTGTTGTGCAATTGAGTGTAGTGTAGTGTAGTGAAGCGGAGTGTAATGCAGTTGCAGTTGTAGCTGTTCTTGTAGTTGTAGTTGTACTTGTATTTGTAATGTAATGTAGTGTAATGTAGTGTAGCGTAGTGGAGTCTAGTGTAGTGTAGTGGTTGTAGTTGAAACTGCTACAAAACCCTTACATTTTGCTCACTTTTGACAAGGTGCACAGTCCCCTGCGGCTGCCACGCAAAACGACATCTGAACGTCCAAAAGTGGTCCGGACATTAGTGCTTTTCACATTTTGACTTGGACACGTGCTTCGCACCACAACAGCGTGCACTTTTTCGACATCTCAACTTCCAAAAGTGGTCCGAGAATGGTGTGTTTTGTACATTTTGACTTCGACATGTGCTTCGTGCCACAACGGCGTGCACTTTTTCGACATCTCAACTTCCAAAAGTGGTCCGAGAATGGTGTGCTTTGTACATTTTGACTTGGAAATGTGCTTCGCGCCACAACGGCGTGCAATTTTTCCACATCTCATCTGGCCAGATGTCTCCGCACCCGCCGCTTTTAGCGAGCCTACTTTTCGACCCTCCGGACGCGCAGATCATTGGAAAAACGCAGTGTTTCGCGACTTTGCTACCTTTTCGCGCACCTGCATCTTCTGTCTTCTGACTCTTTCTCTTCCCTGATCTTCTTTCTTCTTCTCTTCTCTCCTCTGACTCTTCCCACCTCTGCTTTTCCATCTGTCCATATTGTCGGAAGTTTGACTTCTAAACTTCCTTCGAACATACAGTGTAGACATGGAAAATACATAAACGAAAATAGTGTGTTTCCAAAAACAAATCATCTACAACTGCCATTTTTGTTTCTTTATATACAGTTTGATTTAGCGTTTAACCTTTAATAATTGATTCTCAAATGATGCGCAACGCAGGTTTTTATGTTTGCATGATTTTGCTACCCTAGTTTCCCTTGGTTCCAGCCCTGGCTTGCCAATTTCCAGGCCGTTGCTGAGCTCAAGGGCTCCTTGGATGGCGAGGCACTGACGAGACTTGGAGCGAAGACCTTGAGGGGTAGCTAAGGTTGGCAGATTTCCCTGAAGCACACCCTTCGTCTTCGATAAACAGAAGGTTATCTAACCTCCTCCCCAGAAAAATCAGGTGCTTATCCACGCCTGCCCTTGTTTCGATCATTATTTGTAGGACATCTCACTGGGTTTCAGGGAAGGTCTAGCAAAATGCGACATGTTTATTCTTCTATAGATCAACCACTGCAAAACCGCCCTCCCCCCTACCCTCCAATCTACATGCTTTATTGATTTCAACAGGTTTAGTGTTGCCTTTCTACAGTTTCACATCCCAGGAGAGGCATCTCCAGATTCTGGTGGTCCTTATCTATGCTGGGGGCCCGACCCTTGCAGCCCAGCGCCATCAAAGCGGTCGCCACGGTGCCGCAATCGTACTGGCAACTTTTCACGCCACAGGAGTTGCTGATGAGTACCTGGGGTGCCATCGATGCTCCCGAGGCGCCGGGGCGTTTTTTGTTGAGCTGCTGGTGGTGAATGAGTAGCGAATGAGTAGTGAGTGAGTAGTGGGTTGACCAGCCAAAAAGTTGGAGATGATTTCATGATCAAGAATTCGGAATGATAAGCCCAAGCCAATACATGATCCATAATAATAATAATGTGATAAACCCAAGTATATCTCACCTCCAAAAAAGAACATACATGGGTGTTGCATAAAGCATCCCCAATCATGGTAGGTTCATGGCAGCCAGGGTTTCCCAAAGCCTGCCGTTGGTGAACGCAGGTTCTTTGGCCGATCCAGGAAGAATGGACGCGGCGTTTGGCTGGGAAGGACTTGGCCTTGACAACCTGGTGCCTTGGAACGTAGACAGGGGGCATTGGGGATTTCAGCATCAAAAGTTGTGATTTAACATGATTTAACCATTAAACATGATGAATTAACCATGACTTGTTTTTTGTTACCATGAGCAGTTGTGATCGAATATGATTTAACTGTGAAAGATGATGGTTTCATCATGCTAATTCTGATTCAATAACAGCAATTGGGTTTGACCATTGATTATGTATATATATATATATATATATATTGGACTTAAACTGGTGAATAGTAAGTAAGTCAGTGGGCTAGTTGTTGGCCATGTTTATGGGAAATGGGCTGACCACTGATCTTTTTTGTTGGTGTTTATTTTCTGTCGAATTAGCAATGGAAATTCCATGGCATTTTGAATTTGAGCAACAACATCGTGGATGTAGCCGACACAAATTCAAGGATTGCATCGCCGCCATTGGTGGTTACAAGCGATGAAGATGCAATGACATAGGGAGAAGATCATATAGACAAAAGACAATGTTTGGAGGAGACGGCCAAAGTGTCTTTGGCGTGTTCGAAGACGTGTAGCATGGCACAATCCGCAATCAGTGTAATTATATAGTATAAGGCCGCCAATGGTAAAAATAGATGTAAACATAAACACTGTAGCAAGTGGGTAACCATACAGTTTGTCACAGTCCTGTTCTGGAATCGATGCATCACTTCGCAGAAAGATGGGACGCTGTAGGGCATGCCAAAGCGTAATTATTGTTTGATGTTCGTCTCGTTTAGGCATTGTTTCCGATGTTATATTTGATATTTGATATTTTTGTTGATATTTGACATTTGATATTTGATGATATTTGATGATATTTGATGATATTGTTCCGATGCATCCTATTTGTGTCCAACTGTTTCTGGCACTCTAGTGATGTCAAGTTCGGTTTGCCTTGTTCATCCTGGAATATGTTTTCACAGCCGCCACCAGGGTCTTTCCACGAGCCTAAGCTGCGCGGCCTAGGCTGAGCCAAAAAGATTACATTCTGGGCAGCCTTTGGGCCTGCAGTTTTGCAGGGCAAGTTCGCTCTGACTTTCTGGCAGCTGCAGCTGGGTAGAACTGACCCGATAAGTTTGCAATAATTCCGTCGCACGAGAGCTCTAGTATTGAATATCGCCATAATATCAACAGATGGGGGTTGGGGAGAGGGATGTAATTGCGCACGTTCCAACTGTACATATCATATCATATCATCATAAAGATCGTTGATCTATCAGAACTTCAACTCCCTCACTTCCAACATCGTCCCAAGAAGGTGATCTGGCCTCTTGTGACCACTTGGAAGGATCCAAGTATAATGAGTGATGGATAGTGATGGTATATTTGGCATATCATATCACCAACAAATGGTGATTTAACTATAGTTTATTCGCCAAATGGATGCATTGTAGTGGGTATGTATATCAACGAATATGTCTGCTTTATGCTTTGAGAAGTTGTTGCTGTTTCCAGCCAGAATATGGCACGATGATCCAATTTGGATCACCTACTCAGGACTATCTTGTGGTCATAGCATTTTGTGAAAAACAGCTGCCCTATATATCCTTTGGATGTACTAGGGCCTTCAAGTTGGTGTACCAGCAAGGTTTGATTGCGGAAATCACAATGGCCATGGCATCACGGCCGAGGTCAAGGGCTCCATGCGCAGTGCTGGACGGCTGTTGGATGAGGACAACCCTGCTCCAGCGCACTTCGCTGCAGATGCTCGGCCGGGTGCTTCGTGAGGTCACGACTAGGCAATTTGTGAAGTTCATACTTGAGAAGGTGTAATGGTGTGCTGTGGTGATATGACGTTACATGTAGTGAGATGATGTTGCATGTGTGACATGATATGACATGGAAAGCCCATCCCCCACGGCTTGCACCAAGGCAACTAGCCCGCGGGAACCCAAGGGGCCGCTGGAAACCATGGAGACCCCACAGTTGCTGCGGTGCCTTGCAAGAATGGCCTTAAAATTCACTATTGTAAGGTTGGCCCACTTGTTTTTAGTACAAGTATGCGTGATTTATGGTGGCTTGATATGGTTTGAATATGTTCAAATCCATTTGAATCCATGAAAAACGACCTTCAAAGGGTATGACCAACACAAGCGGCAGTTGAACCAGCAGAAATGCTGGAGTTGGACAGCAGGAATGTAAATATCACGTCGAGTCATGTCACCAGAGAGTCACTGGTTCAAATGAAGATTGGGCAGCCTGGTGGTAAGCCCGCGTTAGATTGGGGATTTCTCTCTGTCGACGATCCGTGGCTTGTGGCTCCAACTGTGGCCAAGTCGGGCCAGGTTTGAGGAGGAGCAGCTACTCATCTTCAAGCCAACTGGCTGGGAAGTGGAAGATCCGATCCTTGCCTTTGAACCGCGCCCTCTGGTCATAGCAAGTTGGGAGTTAACTTTAACGGCACCCACTGGTTCTGAGTTTTTCTTCATAATTTTGTGTTTGGCACCCCAGGTCGTTGAATTCTGCTCCTGAACTCAAATCCAAATTGCATTCCTTTAGGTTCCTTTAACGTGATTTGGGCCACCAGCAATCACCAGAATCCTGAGGGATGGAGAGCAAAGCCTGGGCCGATTCTTGCTGCAGCACGTGGGGCGCAGGCCCATCTTTCGCGACCCCAGAGCCACCTTCGGATTTTTGCATCGCCTGGACGTTCCCAGCTCAGGCTACCGTGAATGCGAGAGGAGGGAAAGCTTAAAACATGTGGGATGGATGGATCTAACGACTTACATGCACATAGCACACACACACATATATATATATATATTATCTATATATCCATCTGTCTGTCTATCTAATCTAGTCTAATCTTAATCTGACCTAATCTAATCTAATCTAATCTAACCTAATCTAATCTAATCTAATCTAATCCATTCCATCTATGTACCCATCCATTTATCTATTTTATCATTTTTTGTGGTGTTTCTTATCCTATCTTATCTAATCTTGTTTTGTTTGCCTAAATCTACATGCAGGTACACACATGGTTTTTGCACACATGCCTCCAGGATTTCCCCGTGCAGTCTCCTACCAATATTGTCACTGCATTTCATACACCTTTGCCTGCAAAATTCTCCGCAGCCAGTTTTACCAGGCCTCATTTTGGCAGCTTCCAGCTATGCCGCCTACTTTGACCTGAGGCTCCAGTTGGCTCAAGGCTGGGACCATGGGAAAACTTCAAGGAAACCATTATTATTCCTCGTAAAAGCCGCGTTTTCCTGCAGATTCTCCCTTAAACCAACCCCATGGACAATCTTTCCCTTCTCTCAGATACTCTCTAATCGAAAGCCTGGTTTAGTAGTGGATGCATTCATGTGTAAAAATTCGTTTGCTGGGTAACCCTTTGTAATTTCACACGTGATGTACACTCATTAGCTATAAAAAAGATACTCGGTATCTCAGGATGACCATGTTCAGGGTGAATTTCACACGAGCAGGATGGCAACACCAGCTTCCACGTTTTGTTATTCTGGGTCAAAACATGGTTGCATTTTGAGTCCTACATAGAAACAAGTATCCCCCAAAAAGGTAGAACGGCACAGTAGGTTTTCTTTTTCCAGCTTTTTGGAGGGATATATGCATCATATTATTTCATATCATATCATCTTAGATTTTGCATCTCATTTCATTGTTTTTCATATCATATGATAGCACTAATCCCTTCCCACTATCAAACACCCAAAAACAATGGTGAATGGGGATGAAATCACCTATTTGGGAATGTGAGTGTATAACATGTGGGATGTGATGGACTTTTCGTGGTTCCCTATGTTTAGTAGTCTAGTGGTAACCTCAGCACTATTACCCTCTGGTAATTTAACATAGCTATTGAAAATGGCCAATGGAAATAGTTGATCTACCTATTAAGGATGGTGATTTTCCAGCTCGCTATGTTAGTTTACCAGAGGGTATATCCCATTAAATTACCTTGCTTCCAAGGTCTCATCCTCCGCGATTACCTGGTGCTCTGCCACGGCTTCCAATCCGCTCGCAACGCTCGCGTCATCGCCGCGGCTGTGTCCTGGAACCCGGGGACCATGGCGCCAAGCCGTGCGGGACGGGGCAAGCCCAGTGGCAGCAGGCTGCAGTGCCTGGGGATGGGATGCTTGGTGCGAAATCAACGGGGAATGTTTCTTGGGAAAATCATCTATAAATTTCCGGTGATGATTGATGTTTATTGGGTGTAATTTCTTCCCATTTGGGATATAACTAGCAACGGAATGTGATTTTGGGGTTTAACACACTGTGACTATTATGAATGGGGATTTCATGGCAAAATACTGGGATTGAACTAACAATAGGATGTCCACTGCCCTTTGGGAATCTAACATAGCCATAGGAAACCTGCATTTTAAATAGGACAACTATTTGCAATCGGGAAAAATTCATCCATTGTCCCTAGTTTTGTTAAATTACCGATGGGTATAAAGCATCAATGAGGCTTTAAGGGCATGAAAACGAATGAGTGGGATCAGGGGATATGCGTTAGGAAAAATATGATACATGATAATAAATGGGGTTTCGTGGTTGAGTTTATTTCCACCATTTAGGATAATGTAACATGACCCATCATGACCCCCAAATGGTTGGTCAATGGGATTTGAGTTACAGCATTTGGTTTAACACACTATACTATACAATACTATAATTACTATACATAGGTTTTTTTTTCAATATATACTGGGCTAGAACGGGATAGAACTAACAACATGACTAAGAATCACAGTATGATAATGGAACATTCTGGGGGATACAACGCACGGGGGAAAAAAGGGGAGTGGATAAAACATAAAACATCCACTGTGTATTAACTATAACTAACCATCAATAAAGAATTATTATACCCCAACATTGCTATGTGATTTGATAAACCATCAAGTTTAGAGCTGGGAAAATGGATGGTATAGTTTAGCACAAACTAAATCCAATTAATCTGTTGCTAAGAAAGGGCAATTGGAAATGTCAACCTCGGATGAGTAAACCCTGGCTGATTAATTAAGGGGTAAGCTCCCTAAAATGTGATGATGTGCTACTTACAGTAAGTCCAGAGTTGTCATGATAGTGTAGATGTAATATAGGAACCACGATTCATCTATGGGAAATATGTCCAAAAACATTGGTATAACAGCTTAACCATTAATCATGTGGATATTGTTTTTTGTTCCATTTATAACCATGAATAGGGATGGGAAGGTTGGAACTAGGAGAAACTTGGAGCTGGAGCAAGCGGATGAAGAGTTTTGGCACTGACATGACGCACGATTTGTTCGGTGAAAACCATATCTTGGGGCTAGAGCTCATCTTAAAAAATGTTAAAGCATTTTAAAACAAAACCGTCGCAGCTCCCATACTCTCCTATCTCCTGCTATACAATACTAAATTGAATAACTGGGGGTAACCCAAATATCACTAGTTATTTCATCTGGCTATTACCTACTAGAACTGACCCAAGCACCTCAGGCTGTCATCGCTAATCTTAAATACCCTGCAAACAGTGCCGTTTCCAGCCGCTTAGTAATTAAATGTACTTGATATATGTTCCCTTTGCTTGGTGATTTTAACTACGACATGCTACGACGATGTGTGGGGGTCTGGGGTAGTTGAATCTTCTGGCTGGTGGTGTTCTCATCTCACATGGCCAACTGCCTGACTGATTGTGTCATAGCTCTTGTTGTGTGCCAGTGAGCATCTACATGGCATGTTTGTGTACCTTCCGTAAACACAACGCATGTACACATGTTCCACGCAAGGTATCCATGCAAGTATGGTGTCGTTTCCACTTCAGGGTAACAACTGACCAAATTTGTTTCGTGCAAATCACCGTTGTTTTTGCTCACGCCGCCTCTAACGACCCCAGGCGGTTTGCGTGTTTTGATGTGCCATGTGCGTGTTGTGTTTTCTTTTGGGGGGGTGGGGGGGGTGGGTGGGGTGGGGTGGGATGTTAACGTTCCTTGCACTTCGTACATTACATGTTGCTACGCTGTAGAGATCTCTGGGATCGTTGCTACGTCACATGTTGTTACGTTGCTGATGGTGTGGGGTGTGTGGGGTGGGGTGGGGTGGGATGTTTACGTTCCTTGCACTTCGTACATTTCATGTTGCTACGCTGTAGAGATCTCTGGGATCGTTGCTACGTCACATGTTGTTACGTTGCTGATGGTGTGGGGTGGTGTGGGGTGGGGTGGGGTGGGATGTTTACGTTCCTTGCACTTCGTACATTTCATGTTGCTACGCTGTAGAGATCTCTGGGATCGTTGCTACGTCACATGTTGTTACGTTGCTGATGGTGTGGGGTGGGTGGGGTGGGGTGGGATGTTTACGTTCCTTGCACTTCGTACATTTCATGTTGCTACGCTGTAGAGATCTCTGGGATCGTTGCTACGTCACATGTTGTTACGTTGCTGATGGTGTGGGGTGGTGTGGGGTGGGGTGGGATGTTTACGTTCCTTGCACTTCGTACATTTCATGTTGCTACGCTGTAGAGATCTCTGGGATCGTTGCTACGTCACATGTTGTTACGTTGCTGATGGTGTGGTGTGGGGTGGGGTGGGATGTTTACGTTCCTTGCACTTCGTACATTTCATGTTGCTACGCTGTAGAGATCTCTGGGATCGTTGCTACGTCACATGTTGTTACGTTGCTGATGGTGTGGGGATTGAAAGACTTGCAAGATTGAAAGAACTTGGCACGTTGGCAAAGACTTGCAAGTGAAAAATATAAAAACTTCGTTTTTTTTTTTGTATGGGGACAAAAATTGAATGCTTCGACCACTGTAAATTCATGAAAACGACTACAAAGTCATGCAAATACCAATGGAAATGCAAGTCATGTCAAAATGCGAATGTCACAAAACCCTGGAAGGGTTGCAAAACTGAAGACTGAGCTGCTGGAAAAAAGGTGAAATTGCGCGGGGTCATTGCGGGCGGCGTGTCCTTGTTTTTCCTCCACGGATCTTTGTTGTGCATTGTTATGCAGCATCTACTTGTTGGTCTATGTTTTTTGATTGATAATTTTGTTGCCTGGGAACAAGTTAAGTTTGTTTGAAAGTAGGCCATCCCTAAATCTACTGAGTTGTGGTTATTTTCTCTGTTAAAGGTGGCCATACATTCGGGCTCACTCCCCTGCTCTTGCAGAAACCCAGGTATCAGGTATCACATCAAATTGGGAAAATGTATCCCAAATCTGTCTTGGTTTAAATGGGATTACTACTTACCAACCGTGATGCTCGATACCATGGGAATCCACTGAGGATATATTGGCGCTGCGGCAGTCAGCCTTTTGGCGGTGCGGATCTTGACCGGTCGCCGTCATCAGATCAGAGTTCACCTCGCACATGTTGGATGCCCAACGGTCAACGATGCGCTGTGTCCCGGATGGTGATTTGGGGATGGGTCAAAGCTTGTTGTACCATCCTTTTTTGGGATGAACAACCATAGATCTTAGTTGAGCGTTCACAAGGGCACCACGGTTTTGACATGTTTTGACCCACGATTAGCCATTTCAAGCCGTTTGATAATTTGCATGACAGTGGAAAATCCCAGTTGTTTAATGGGAACATGTGGGATAATCATCGGTCATTAAATGGGTGGTGCTCCATTGCCAGGTTCAATTGCTGGATTTCAAACAGAGAACCCCACCAAGTTGGGTGGTTTAGAACCACAATCAAAATTGCGAGTTGGGGGCATGCCTCATGCTCAAAGACGCCCACAGTTGTTCTATGCATTTTGATTTCTCTATAGTTGGGTGCATGCTGAAGGATTGAGATGATCCGTTAGTAGTGTTCTTTGGCTGATTAGGTTGAAAACATCGCTGGTAGCGATCCACCCTGGGGTGGGGTCTAAGCCCAGCGAGCCCATCGTTTGATATGGTTAAACTATATGTTAAACTCCCATAAGACCATGTTTGCCAATCTTCCAGGTCCCCCAGTGCGGAATTTCGAGTTTCTCAGGTACACCTCTGCCTCAGTGCACGCCATGGACCAACAGTTCTGCAGGAGGAATATGCTGCATCGATCCTGGGCGCCCGACAACGGGAAAATTCGAGAAAAAACATCCATATTTTGGTCGCAGAAACATGTAATGTGGGTAAAACAACGCCGTAAACCACCCATTTGGGAATGGTTTATAGTACCTATTTATGTGATTTGGGGGATGGCTTATTATTGTTTGGAGGGCTATTTTTTTTGGGAATTTTTTCCCGTTTTTTTTTGGGAATTTTTTCCCGTTTTCTGGTGGAAGGAAGGTGCGAAGAAGGAAGGAAGGAAGGAAGGAAGGAAGGAAGGAAGGAAGGCAGGAAGGCAGGCAGGCAGGCAGGAAGGAAGGAAGGAAGGACATAAGGAGGGAAGGAGGGAAGGAGGAAAGGAGGGAAGGACGAAAGGAAGGAAGGAAGAAAGGAGGGAAGGAGGAAAGGAGGGAAGGAGGAAAGGAGGGAAGGAAGGAAGGAGGGAAGGAGGGAAAGAAGGAAGGAAGGAAGGAGGGAAGGAGGAAAGGAGGGAAGGAGGAAAGGAGGGAAGGAGGAAAGGAGGGAAGGAGGAAAGGAGGGAAGGAGGAAAGGAGGGAAGGAAGGAAGGAGGAAAGGAGGGAAGGAGGGAAGGAGGGAAGGGGGCAACGAAGGGAAGGAAGGAAGGAAGGAAGGAAGGAAGGACCATGTGTGCAGTCAACACTTGCAGCTTGCAGCCACCACGGGCAGCGTGCAAAGTGCTGCTGAGCTGCTAGAGCTGAGGGGTTTCCAAAACTATTTTCTGGCCTTGTTCGGGCCTCGTTTTGGCATCGTTTTTGGCCTCGTTCGGAACCCGTTGCAGAAATACTGAGTTGAGATGCAAGTCAGGGCCACATAGATTTGTGACCAAAACATACCAAAACATACATGAACCATGCGCTCACATTTTGTTTTAAACCAAAAGATGACTTTTCTTAGATGTACTTGTTTTAACCGGCTCCCCTTGCTACCTACTCTGATTCCTTTTTCATAAGCATCATCGGTTATTTGCGTTCATTTCATCTTCATTGATCTCCATCGCGACTTGTGCCTATGTACTTCTTTCATGTTCTTTCTTGGTACGCATTGCAGGGGACCCCCCCACCCGCTTTTTTTTTTTCATCGGCTTCCCTTGCTACCTACTCTCTTGCCTTTTGCTCATAAGCATCGTTTCTTAGGGTTCATTTTCTCTTTCTTCTTCTTTCAAAATATCCATCGAGACTTGTGCCTATGTGCTTCTTTCTTGATCTTGTCGTTCTTACTTGCAATATATCCATTGAGACTTGTGCCTATGTGCTTCTCTCTTGGTACGCATTGCGGGGGGAGGCGCTGCGTCCTCCCCCCTGCACCCCCCCACCCGCTTTTATTTTTTAACCGGTTCCCCTTGCTACCTACTATTCCTTTCTTATTGCATAAGCATCATCGTTTATTTGGGTTAATTTCATCTTTGCTGATATCCATCGAGACTTGTGCCTATGTGCTTCTTTCTTGATCTTGTCGTTCTTACTTGCAATATATCCATTGAGACTTGTGCCTATGTGCTTCTCTCTTGGTACGCATTGCGGGGGGAGGCGCTGCGCCCTCCCCCCTGCACCCCCCCACCCGCTTTTATTTTTAAACCGGTTCCCCTTGCTACCTACTATTCCTTTCTTTTTGCATAAGTATCATCGTTTATTTGGGTTAATTTCATGTTTGTTGATATCCATCGAGACTTGTGCCTATGTGCTTCTTTCTTGATCTTCTCGTTCTTACTTGCAATATATCCATTGAGACTTGTGCCTATGTGCTTCTCTCTTGTACGCATTGCGGGGAGAGGCGACCCTCCCCCCTGCACCCCCCCACCCGCTTTTATTTTTAAACCGGTTCCCCTTGCTACCTACTTATTCTTTTTTGCATAAGCATCATCGTTTATTTGGGTTAATTTCATGTTGTTGATATCCATCGAGGCTTGTGCCTATGCGCTTCTTTCTTGATCTTCTCGTTCTTACTTCAATATATCCATTGAGACTTGTGCCTATGTGCTTCTCTCTAATGCTACTGCTACTGTACTGCTGGGCTGCTGCTGCTGCTGCTACTGCTACTGCTACTGCTACTGCTACTGCTACTGCTACTGCTACTACTGCTGCTGCTGCTGCTGCTGCTGTGCTGGCTGCTGCTCCTGCTGCTGCTGCACGACGACGACAACTACTGACTACTACGCGACTACTACTACTACTACTACCACTACTACTATTTTTTTTTGATCTAGGTTTGCAGCACGAAACCCGTGAGGTCTCACACAGTGGCACCTGGATATTTTTTTTTGATGCACATATTTTTTTTTGATGCGTGCTGGATATTTTTTTTGATGCATTTATATTTTTTTTTTGATACGTGTCTCCACCGGCACGTTGTTTCCATACCTGTTGCCACCCGTGAGACTTTATTTGTATGTGCTTGTGGTCACATTTGCCATTCACACGAACTATTTCGACGCGATGCAACCAGACTCATACCAGCACTGTGGGCTGAAGAAGCGCCGTTCGAAATTGTTAGCACACAAGCAAACATAGATCATAAGTGCAAGCAAGAGCACAAACGAAACCGCACCAACCAACCAACCACCCATCCATCCATCCATCCATCCATCCAACCACAACAACAACAACAACAACAACAACATTAACAACAACAACAACAACAACACCATGCAAATCAGAGAGCTTAGCTGCAAAACGCTGCAAATACCAATCAAAACCATCAAACCCCAAAAAACGGGAAAAAAATCCCAAAAAAAAACGGGAAAAAAATCCCCAAAAAAAATGCAGCCCTTATTGTTTTAACCACATTACAAACGATTAAAAACCTATGGTTTCCTGTACATTATCCATTGAATCGATCCATTGAACCAAAGATGATGGCTAGCAGGCTATTATTCATACAATAAAGAAAAATGTGAGTTGGTGTCATTTGTCCAGAATGCTGACAATATTCGGCTGGCGTAGAGATAGTCGTCGTAAATGATGGTCCTAAACTATCCATGTTTGGTTCATTTTGAGCCGTCAACTTGAGTCGTCAACTGTTTGTCTTTTCGGCACTCGCAGGCTTTTGTTCATCACCAAGGTGTAGATTTGGGGTTGTGGCCACTGAGTGGATTCACTGGACAGCCCATCCAGGAGTGATATATCTCCTACAAGCTCCGTTGGGGGCCTAGTCGGGTGCATATCATTGCGTCTTTATTTGCTGGTTCATCTCAGCAATTGCACTAAGATATTTCATGTATATATACATACCCCCCACTCAGAAACCCAGTTTGCGGGGGACTTTCAACTAACTTTTAACCCCCAGTGATTTTTTTCTTTCCTCGCCAAAGGACATCATCTGAGCTTCACGGATCACCAGGGCATGGTCCAAGACTTTACCGTGCCGCTGCCTCCAGTTCCTTGGGGTCAAGGGGTGAGTCGTGGGCGATGGAGCAAGGGGTTACCCTCTGATAATCAAATGAGGCAGGCTGGAAAATCTCCGAACTAAATGAAGGTTTCTGGGAAAATCATCGAACTAAATAGAGAAATAGAAGTAAATGGTGGATTTCGTGGGAAGGGGCCCCCGAACCATAGCCAAGATGGTTTAGAACAGAACTATAAGTCTAGCTAGGATCCAAGCATGACTTGAGCAACACCCTTAGGGTTGGGGTTTCAAATTTTGACCCAAGCCAGTTTGGATTGCGTCTATAAATTTAATTTTGTTATGTTTCATCCCAATTGGGATGATGATTCTTCGCATCTTTAGGGGGGCCGCGTGGGTCAAGCACGAAACCATCCACAGTTTCTGGCGGTGTTTGAGCATCTCAAGATTTGGCCAAAGAATAATCCACAACGCCTGTGTATGGCTTAGGGATGTTTAGTGGGTCCTTCCGGGGTGCACTTGGGAACGCGTGGAAATCTACAATGCCACATTGGGGTGGAATGAAGATCCAAACACCAGATATTGACATAAACACGAACTATCCCTATTTGACGGAAACGCAGTATCAACTTGTTACAGTACATTGCCTTTTCCATAGGTGCTTGTCTTTAGAGGGGACCCTCTCAATTCGATCGATGGTATTCCTTTCTAAACACGACAAATTGTGGTGGTTTGGGGGGATGAATTGGAACTCCTTGTAAACCATATACATCCCTGGAGTGATACAGATACAGGTCCATCAACCTTATTTACACGTGTATGTGTGTATATATATATATGGTACCTCCCCCAAAAGATCTACCATTTTTGACCTACCTTTTTGAAATCTTGTGGTTTGGGATGATAATCGAGCAATTAATTGAAAGGGGGGACCATATATATATATATAAGTATATATAGATACATATTTAAGATATATTTAAATAAACACGTATACATATACACAGGCATATGCACTTCCCACAAAAATGCAAATTTTGCAAACTTTCCTGGATTCAAGATTCAAGATTCAAGATTCTGGGGAAAACTTCTTGAATCCAGGCCTGGTCATGGATTCAAGAAGTAAGAAGTTTTTCCCACAATCTTGAATCTTGAATCCCAAAAAAGTTGCAAACTTTGCAAACTTTCCTGGATTCAAGATTCAAGATTCTGGGGGAAACTTCTTGAATCCAGGCCTGGCCTTGGATTCAAGAAGTTTTTCCCAGAATCTTGAATCTTGAATCTTGAGCCCCAAACAAATGCAAACTTTGCAAACTTTCCTGGATCCATAAACTTAGAACCTAATGGTATATCAAATGGAATATGAATGATTCTTTCATGGCAAACTAAGTATAGATTGTATATTAAAGGTTTATTCAAGGCATACCAGGCAAACCAAATGGTAAGTAAAAGGTATTTTAGAGGCGTAGTGGTATTTTCAAGGTTAATTAAATGGTATATTAAATGTATATACCTTCAAGGTATATTATAGGTGTAGTAAACATTATTTTTAATAATATATTCCTTTCAGCCGCTTGCCGTAATTGTATATCAAATGGAATACTAACGATTCTTAAATATAGATGGTGCATTAAAGGTTTTTTAAAGACATTATCTGGAAAATAAAAAAGGCATTCTAGAGGTAGAGAGGTATCCTAAAGGTCCATTAAAGATGTTATTATGGTCAATAAGATTGTATATTCAACATAGATTAAATGGTATATTTAAGGTATATTAAATGGTGTAGAGAAGTTTTATGCATTGAAGTAAGGTGCATTAAAGATGTTTTCATGGCCAATAAAATTGTATATTTAACGTAGATTAAATGGTTTATTTAAGGTAGATTAAATGGTGTAGAGAAGTTTTATGCATTGAGGTAAGGTGCATTAAAGATGTTTTCATGGCCAATAAAATTGTATATGTAACATAGATTAAATGGTATATTTAAGGTAGATTAAATGGTGTAGTGAAGTTTTATGCATTGAAGGTATATTGAATGTATACTAAAGGTATTTTCAAGGCCAACTAAATTGTATATTAAAGATAGCTTCATCGTTATCCAATGGAATGCTACAGGTATATTGAATGGTATATTCAAGTTTTTTTAGACTGTATTTAAAAAGGGATACTGAAGGCATGCCAAAGGTTTACTAAAGGTTTATTAAAGATTTGTTTATGGTCAATAAACTGGTCTATGAAAGTATATGGAATCTATAATGAAGCTATATTCATTGTATATTTAAAAAATGTTGATCATGATATTATTCTTTATTTGTTGCATCAAAAAGACAGACGTATCCAACATGTTAGAATCTGGTGTTTTGAGAGAAATACTGTATGATTGAAGGAAGGCTTAATATTATATAGTTTGAAAGGAAGACTGCATTTCTTCAGAAAGAAAACACTGCATGTTTAGAGGAATGCCCTATTTTTTGTAGGGGTACTGTTTCTTGAACGAAGTCATACTTTGTTTGGAAGGAAAATTGTAGTTTATGAATGAAAGTGTTTTTTTCAAGCATGGAAAGGAACGCTGCAATTTAAAACAGATTGCTTCCTTCAAGAAATGATGTGTTTTCTGACCTGGGTATGCGCAAAGTAATAGTGTGCTTACTTTGTTTTTGCAAAAGGTTCCCAACCATCTTTGACATCAACAAAAAACCGAAAATAGTAGATGTCTGGGGGGGATAGCACATATACATATACATTTATATATATATACATATATGTTTAAATATATGTATATATATATGTATATATATGTATATATATATATGTATATATATATATATGTATATATGTATATATATATGTATATATATATGTATATATATATATGTATATATATATATAATTATATATATATATATGCCCCTCTATAATGCCCAAAAATATGTCCATTTCTATCCACACTATGCCCCTATAAAGTTCCCATATCATCCCATCCCATGGTCTCAGGAGATGGCGGAGCCAATGCGACAGATCTCTCCCAAGGATCCAGGTAGTCTCGAGAGGCTGGATCCGGGGTTTTCAACCGTCCTGGGGGATTGCTGGAAGTGGGGAAGCTGACTGGTGACTGATGGGGAAGCTGAGTGTTTTGTTTTGACATGTTTTGACATGTTTTGTGAGACTTTTTGGAGGATTTGATGATCTGCTGTAATTCAATGTTCCTCGGGTATCTTAAGGGGTATCTGAAGTTATGTGACCATGATGGCCCATGAAACCTTCACAGAACCCTGCAAGGAGTGCCTTTTGAAGACCATTTTCAAGTTCCGCTTGACACTGGTTTCGAAGGGAAAGATAGTTTGGCATTGGAAAATCCACATTCGGTAAAGGCATTGCATGAAAGTTGCTCAACGGTATTCGGCAAGTTGCCCTTCTGTCTCGAGCTGCCTATTTCGCTTTGTTTTTTTTCACGGCTACACCCCAGCAATCTAAAGTGTCAGTTCAACATATCTAACCTGTACGGTGCAAGACTTTCCACCGCAAAAATATCAATCGGTTTTTTTTTGTTTTCTACTGCATGCATTTTTTCTTGCTGAACACCTGCGTCCAAAAGTTGATAATTACTTTGTTGGGGGCTTCTCCACGAAAGGTGCTGAGTGCTGATGGTTGCCATAAAAGTAATCATTGAAGTCACTGACATATTGCCACCCAGCCAGGTTGAGGACTGCTTTGAGACGCGGTCTGAAGGGGGGAGGATGGTACGTGTTGAGTTTCAACAAAGGGATGAAGATCTTGCTTGATCTTGCTTGGGAGTATGGGTAGATAATTATTCCCAGAAGTTGGCAGATGATCACACACAGTGGAATATATGTATATATTATGAACATATATATAATCCCCGATAACTGCACCCCCAAAATGCTGTATGTTGCTTGATGTCGCTTGCCATCTGCCAAAAAGGGATGATTCCAAGTGACCAACCTTGTGGGTGCATGGGTTGATGTCTTACCAAGAGAACTGTACTCAGTACTCTTACCGGAGCAGGGCACGAAAAAGGTTGGAAAATGTGAAAATGCAGGTTTGTTGCACTATCATAAGGTGAAATTTGTGGAGACATTCCCTAAAACCCAAAGGTTTAAGGCTTGAATCCCTATACTTCGGTGGCGCAGCATTGCATATCCGCCAGCCCAGGAGTTCAGACCTTCAAAGCAGTTGGGGATCTATGGATTGGAAGCCATAGATGGGTTTGTCCATGAGGTACCCCATAAACTCTCCATTCCAATGGATGAACTGAGGCTTGAAACCATGAAATTTCATGGAAAAGTATTTAGCCATGTCTTGGGACAAACCCCAATCAACTTGTGGTAACTTGCTTGTAAATCCAGTTGGAGCCGGCACTGCGGCATCCGAAAAAATGGAAGGATCAGGTCATGGACCTCAAAAGATGCGCGGCAGAGGGCGGAGTGTGAGGCAAATTTCAAGGGGTGGCCCTGAAGATATTTTGAAGAAACAGGAAGAAACACGTCAAAAGAAACCAAAACATGTTCATGATTGTGTTTTGGTTATAGTTAATTAGTGTATGTGGAGGGTCTTTTAACATTGAACAAATAGCTTCATTGCGCCTTGAGAAGATGTTGAGATACCCTGACGGTTAATTACATCAGATCAACCAGCGTTTGGATGATCAATGTGTTTCTTCAACAGTGGAATGATCATAGAATTATCTTCATCACTTAATTCCCGAAGTTGTTGATAAAATTGGTGAGCAAATAATTCACACTACCAATGTGCCACAAGAGTGTTACACCATGTTAAAGCTATCCATCCGTTTTACCATTCTGCGCAGGACGCACTGCTGGTGGTCTCCGGCTTCAAGCTTCATGACGGGGAGCCACCTGGGGGGGGCGCTGGGGGGGCCTAAAAGCTAAGGGCTGAAGTAGGTGATACCCACAAAGTGGTAACTTTCAGTGAAAAACAAAGATGATTTACCGTGGGATTTGGAAGTAATTAGATGCAATTACCATAAATTCCCCTATTTTCCAGGCAATCCCAACTGTTTTCATCAGATGAGTAGCCACTTAAACTTGTATCATCCCCTCACTTGAAGAGATGAGTTCACCCAGTAGACCCGTCAAAATTGTCCATTTCCGCGTTAGAAGATATGGATGTACTATGAGAATCTTGCATTTTGCACACCCAGTTTGTTGATCATAATAATTAAGACTTATGTAACTTATGTATCATATCACCATTTGTATTTGAGTTCTATGATGCACCCTGATGCACCACACTTGTTGCCAAATGGCTTCCAGTAAGATGGCTAGGTCTTACGGGGGATGTAAGACGTTGCTAGGTCTGAATCTTCCAAGGGCTTAGTTGTATGTGCATCCACTAAGACACTGAGAAGGTAACCCTGGCTGCTAGGACCCAAAAAATTGGGCGTAAACAATCTTTTGTGTTCTGCACACTCTTGTCATTAGCGAAAAGAAGCAGCATTGGAGTTTATCCCCCATAAATTCACATGTTTGTACTTGTACTCTTTTTTTACATTATCATTTGGTATCAACTTCATGTATTTATATATATATACATATAGATAGATATTATATCTATCGACACACACACATATATATATATACATATGTGTGTGTGTATTGAAAAAATCTACCTATCTACGTATGATTTTGAAGACATGGGGTTCGTCCCAGACATCGAGCCCAGGAGCTTGGCACCGAGGGCCAAGTCCAAGGTTTGTCATGCTTTGTTTGGGTGATGTTGACAGAATACTGGGATTCCAATGTTGGAACTATAATGTAGTTACTATAGCATTATCCAGTGACATAATATAACATGTTATTTCTATAGAATATTTGAATGAACAAGAACATCAAAGCAGCTAGTTACTAGTTGGATGCTTCATGATTCCTTTTTAGTCACAGGTTCTCATAGCTCAAAGTCTTGCCGCATTTACGCAATGAGTTCGAACCGTGTCACTTGGCGCCAGTAAAGATTGCACTCAAGACTTTCTCATACTCCCCCATGTTTAAACTCCTAACTCACCAGCTTTGGCCATGTGAGATTCGCACCAGGCGACTACACTTGACGTCGTGCCAGAGCGAAGACCGGTGTGCCTTGCTGTGTTTAATTACCATGAGGATGCGAGTTGAGTGGATAGGCGGGGATGGACAAAGAGAAAACTTCTGAGACCCATAGTTACAGCTCCATTCCCTTGGAAGGCATTTGAATCCCAGGAACCCAATCCAAACAACATGTGTGAAAAACCATTTGCACATGAATTTAAACCGGGTAAGCCTTGGTTGAGTAAGTGGGAAGGGTTACTTATTTCCATAGATAGAGATAGTTATGTGAGTGTGTCTAAACATATATGCTATCTCAAAGTCCCCGTCCTTATCAGAATGTTCCGTAATAAATTGTTGTTTAGAGGGCTGTCATCCCAATTTTTAGCCACACCCGCAAATCATAACAAGTTGGCTGTAAATGTTTTATATGCTATGACATATTCCATTAAATTATACCGATTAAACCAGTATATTCACTGACTATATTCCAGCCCATCCCTGCCCCCCAATATTAATCACCCTTTACATGGTCCTACAGATATGTGCAAATTTCTACCAAACCCATGGTTCTGAGGGTCGTTTCATGGTTCTGGGGGTGTTTAATCTTAGCGGGAAGGGATTATGTCAATTAATTCCTCCTATTTGATAACTGGGATATAACATATATCCACCATACCCAACCAAAAACTTGCGTTGCTTGGTGTTCCACCGCCATGTGTTGACCGGCCCCAAGGGTCGCAGCTCATCGCTTCAGCGCCGATCTCCGGGCCTGGGGGCACAACAGGAGACATGATTCAGCACGGGGAATGCAACCCACATGGCCAGGCATGGCCAGGGTATAAGTCATGATATAACTCCATAGAAACCGCTCATCCCCCATTCCTAAGCTGTTCCGATGGTGTTTTGGTGAACTTCATCTTCTGGCTGTCCACATGCATTTTGTTCTTGCTCCTAGGGTCCTAGATTCTTAGAGCAAACGCACCGTCATCCAGCTGAGCTGTGGGGCTTCTCCACCAAGAAAAGCATGAAGAAACTGGAGGGGGGTAATGCTGGGAGTTCATTGGGATTGCCATGTTAGCTCGTAGCTATTGGCCCCATGGGATAATGAGCATGAGCTCCCTCCTAGCCTGAAGTGTGATGAAGTGTGCATCAGATTTTCGGAAAAATCTAGTGGCTGCAAAGTCTCCAGGATGATGTTCCATCTCTGGGATGATGGTTCAGAACGACCATTGTATTTTCCCACGTAGTTTGAAGCCACCAATGTTTGTGGGGACACTCAGCAGGATGGCATCTATCGAAAGGGCGAATGCCTTGCGCAAGGCCGCACAGAGAGACTTGAAGATGATGGGTAAATTATTGGGACCTCAAGGGCGACCTCACTGGAATCATGGTTAAGGGGAATCATCCCAAAATTGCCTTAATTCAGGTTAGTGAAAAAATTGCCCAGATAGGATGATAGGATCTTCAATGTGGCTTTATACCGTATTTGGGGGGAACCTTCAATGGGTAGTTTAGCACTTCAATCTTTGGCCATGTTGATGATGGATATTCATTGGCCAGCCAAGAAACTAATTTGTTGCAGGGTATCTAAGATAAGCCATGGTCACTGCACTACGCAAAATTTTATGGTGTTCACTGTGCATAACCAATCATCGAACATGAGATTTGTTTTGCCAATGGAATGGGGTCATCAAGCTGGCAATGTGCGGTGCAACATGATCAAAAATCCAGGATGGGAATCCTGCTCTGGACAATCACTTGGGGAGTTTCTATTTATATATATATGTGTGTGTATATGTATATAGTATATGTATGTATGTATGATTTACGTGCAACCCTGCACCAACTAATCATTTTGTTGACCCCAGTGACCCCCGTCTTCGCACCTTGCCTCAACCCTTGGAGCTGAAGCAACAGTTGAGCTTTGCAGGAACGTGATGAAAATGCCTTGGGTTCTTTCCCGGCAAGGCTGGGCACAAGGAGTTTTGAAAGAGCCTGGCTGTTGACAATTACCAACCAGTACCTGGGTAATACTCAGGATGCTTTGCATATCAAGTTTCAACCCAAGATATGGGAGGATGATCCCAACTGACCAATATACAGGGGATATATCTAAAAAGTTGGGCGTCCCGGCTGGGCTGTGGTCCGCTGGTGTGCATGGCAGGCCCCGTCCCAGCTCCGCACCATGGGGTCCATCGGCGCGCGCAGCACGCGCACGTGCAGCCTTGAAGACCTATCCCATCATGCGGGTCATCGACACCATCCCCACGCCATTGGGCTGAGCCTGGGAGGGTTTTGGGGGTCGCTGGATGGTAGGCTTTGTATGGGTTTGTGGGCGAACTTGTTTGTGTAGATCAGAAAAAAAACTAGTTAACTAGTTGATCATAGTTGATCAACATCGATTAACTCACAGGCCAAAAGGAAACACATGGAAACAACACATGTGTTTTCTAGTGGAAACCCAGTTGCTATGGGAAGTCCATATGGATCCCGTTCATGGAACATGCCGCTGGGTAAACTGTGGTTTGAGTGTGTTCACCACTCCATCTCGCTAGAAATGGAGAAGTGCCTCACACCCAGCAAAGATTTCACTTTCTGATGCGTATCAGTAAATCCATCCTTGGAATCCCCAACTTTCACCACGGATTCGCCACGGCACCAAGGCGGTACCTGCCACCGCCCTTGGCCAAGACACAACCGAAGCTTGGCAGATGGAGATTTTTAGCAGCCTGGTCGGTGGTCGTTGATGGGTCAACCATGGCCAACCTTGAATGGGTAGTTTTTCATTTTATTGTTGGCCATCAATGGGAATGTTTACTGAGTGTTTTTGTGTTCTTTGTTGCAAGGTATCTAGAATAATCTAACAATGGACGTGTGAGGAGGTCTTTTTCGTCTTAAGTCTTAACCATTTGAGATGATATCGAAGGTACACCTTTCATTTGAATATTTGCTATGTCCTCTGAATTCACTTTGTGACAGGGCATGCGCAAGGGTGGCCATGTATCGCAGGCTCGGTGTACCATCAAACATGTTCGTGCTAAACTGATAGCGGTGCGATGGATTCAATGTCCTGCCATGACGCTAGCTATGAGCAAAGCGAAAACGAGTTCGCACACCCTTAAAAATGCCAGATGCTGCTGTCAGCTGGGCTCTCCTGGTACTAGTTTCACAACTGGGTATATAGGTAGATACGAACTGGCTATATCATGCTATATCTCCAGCCCAATCTTCACGGGGTCGCCTCATTTACTGACCATTGAAACAAAAAGAAACGAATATAATACGACATGATTCATGAAGCAACTCCCCAAACATTGATCAAACAATCCTCTGTAACTTCAGGTAAATTGTTTTTATCGGTTTACTTTTGTTTCACCAACTCAAACTCATGGATGAACCATCTCCAACATTACTAGAAATCGATGTTAGAAATAAATTCCAAATGGTGGGATCATTATAATATTATATGAATGTGGTGCTGCCACATTAAATTCTTTTCCTGATGCCCAATCCTTAAGCCACTGTCTCCCTGCAGCTAGGAGGCACATGCACGAGATGGTGGAGGGTCAACCTGTCATCCCATGACGCCGCCTAAATTTCAGGGCGAAGACCGCGCCTGAAATTGCGCGTGAGATCTATGTGTTCATCGTTGTCAGATATCTTGATTTCAATCAGATTCACAACTCACTATCTTCACTCTTCTGCCAGTGAAACCCGAAGGGAACGCCCAAACAAACTACCACGCCAACCATGGGCTAAACTGCTTAACCACAGACAGTACTGAATCCCAACGGAAAGAGATGAACACATCTTTGGTTGTTGCCGTCAGATGCAGAGTGGCTCCGCAACCTATCCGAAAATGGCTGCAGCGTTTGCGCTTTCCATAGGTGAACATATGAACACATGCCTGGAAACATTTCAATGCTCCCAAGGTCCCGAGTCCAATGGTTGAGGGTTTCTCCACTGCTTGTCTGTGAGCATCCACAGGGCTTCGGGATGGATTATAGCCACAAGCAAAGTGTTTCTTCGCTTCTTTGGTGATTAGACAGGTGGATTTACAACACAGCACCGTCGGACCCTGCCATCTCAGGTGCTTTCAAGGGCCCGGACTTCGTGAACCTCTTCCTGAGATAGGGGGATCTAACCAGTGGAACCTCCTTTGTTGGTGGTTTCAACTTTTTTGGGGATGATCATCCCAAAATGGATCGTGATCCAAGGTTTTTTGTTGAAACAGCTTGTTTCCGCTGTTTTGTGGTCCCAATATAACTTATAAAATGGGCATATAACCCATTTGAAATTTGATGATAATATAATAATATATATATAATGATATAGTTTTTAAAAAACAAATGTTCTTCCCCATGTGGGATGATTATCCAAAATGACGATATCTTGTTTAAGCTTGAAACCACCAACCAGTCCTGCTATCAGCCCAGAACTAAGAAGGTTCAGCTCTGGGTTCTACAGGATGTTTAGTTGAATTGAGCAAGGTGCGGGACGAACATGACTCGGATTGTCTCAATGGGGAAACTGGTGAAGAAAGAAGGATAAGAACGAACAAATTTGGTTGCTCGCACTTCATATTTGGCCCACAGCGTTGCAACATGAGCTTTGCGAAAAAGAAATTGGCAATACAAGGGTGGTGGGGTTCTCTGAAACATATGGGGAGCAAACCGTGAATGACGGTTCCATTTTAGGCTGTTAGGATAATCGAAAACCCCATGGATTTCAGGATTCAGAGGGGCCAGAGGGGCTCCAAGAGCGCGCCAAACAGCACTTTTGAGCGAAGCTGTTGGTCCATTGTGCGCCCTCTTCGCAACTTCCCCCATGTTTCAAGTGGTTGCCCCTGGACAAACCACTCTGGCAGTGGAACACTATCCCATTTTCCGAAGGAAAATCATCCTGAAGAGTGTTCAATTTTCACTTGGAGCGTTCATACATGTTCATACATGTTCATACTGTTTTTCGCAACCCTCACCCTCCAAAAGATGCAGAAGAGATACCCTCCGGTAATGGAACCCCCACATTTAGTTCGATGATTTTTCTCTATAAACCTCTATGACGACTGCAGGGCTTTAGTGCTTTAGCATTTTTTGATGACACCAAAGGGTGTTTTGCCGATCTTCCAAACAGATTTCATGGACATTGCTTGAAAATGACCATTATATATATATGCTAATTAGATATAAATATATTAGCATTATATTTATTGTTATTATTATAATTATTATTGTTATTATTGTTGTTATTGTTATTATTATTATATATTATATATTAAATATTATATATTATATTTTATATTAGATATTATATTATATTCTATCATGTTAATTTTCATCATTTATATATATATATATATCCCCGTTATCCCATCATAGCCATGTAATCTTATTCCCACAGCCAGTTGCTCGCGGGGCCGAGGCCGGATACCAGGCCCCTCTATCGAGGTGCACCGGTCCTGCGGGAGTCGAGACCTCAGTGACGATTGAAATTTTTCATGGACGATTCACCAATGAAAATTGGTATAATACTCATAATTCATGGTTAAGATGGTTAAAACCACCAACCAGCCATAATATTGGTATAATAATGTATAATTGTACTATTATTGGTAAATAATACCCATAATATTCTAGGTAAGTAATGTTACATAATACCCATCATGGTATAATTGGCAAATAATACCCATAATTCATGGACATCAATAATTGGCAAATAATACCCATAATATTGGTATAATATTCTAGGGAAGTACATGTTTACTTGTTGATGTAACAACTGCTGAGACATGAGAAGGGTTAGTGAAATATTATAATTTACCCAGATCTATACCGGCTGGTGGTTTCAAACATTTTTTATTTTCCATAATATATGGGATAATCCTTCCCATTGACTTTCATATTGTTCAAGATTGTTAAAACCACCAACCAGCCATAATATTGGTATAATATTGTATAATTATACAATATGGGTATATTTCATATAATTGTTCTATTATTGGTAAATAAGACCCATGATATATGGGGATACTATATTATACCAACAATAACAATAATGGTATTAAATTATACCAGTGATAGTATGATATAGTTGTAAATAAGCCATCATGATTTGATCTGAACACATATGGTTGCAAAATGTTGTAGATACATCAGATGCATTTGCTGGATGCAGCAATTCTTATAGTTATGTATATAGTTCAACCACCAAAAGAGGGACTTCGGAAAAACCAACATCTGCACATTCTGGATGTGTCTGAAATGGTGGATACCAGGATGCCACATTATATGGCCAAATTGATAGGGAACATGATGATAACCCACAATTTACAAGGGTCTAAGGTGATATGAGTTGATGTTTGTTTATTTTACCTCCTCCAGATTGTAAACACATGGATGCAGATGGCATATGATGGCATGCTTTATGATTCAGCGTGCCACTTTAGACAATTGCTTCCAATTTATTTGTGTTATGTGTATGTCCGTTTGGAACCATTCAGGTGGACGGTTCCTGTGAAAGAAGCAACATGTTCACTTCCATACATACGAAATACCTGGAGGTAGGGTCAGAATGCTACAAAACGAATAGACCACCACATATCAATACATCCAAACAGACAGATAGATAGGTAGATGTTTCTGTACCTATACCTATTAAGTACGTCAATAGTACATATGTAACTTTATGTAAGTCAAATATGATGCTGTGCTCTGGTGATCCCTGGCCAACGCATCAGGTCTTGAGCAATGCATCCATGTTTGGCATCCAGTCCAGCCTGCACGGGCTCCTAGTTGGATCGGGCACAAGTGACTTGGGACTCAAGGTGTTGATCTGCGATGTTTGACTTTTTTGTTCAGGATATCATGTGTTTTTTGGAATAGAGTCTCCAAATATCAGAGTTGTCCTACCTTTTTGCCTGAAATGCATGGTGGGAGTGACTTGGCGGAGTGTATGTAAAGACTGTGGCAAACTGCCTCGGTGTATATTATGTGGACTCTTTAGGAACATGCACAAAATTTAGTTACAGTACCGATTGATTAATGAAGATGCCAAAACTGTTGGACACGGATTATTGTGGCTATGAGATTTCCTGTAGCTTTGGGCAGCGGTAATATGACACATGCCAACTGATCACCCCCACATAAAATGATAGCAATGAAATATAATAATTCGAGAATTATCAACTCGTTTGTGTTTGCGGACTTTTGACTCGTCCTTGCACGCAAAGTTACTAAGTTACTCCAGTCTACCCGTGATTTTACTCTGTACCGCAGAAGTCCTGTTCTTAATCAGGATCCTGCCTGACCTCTTCAGCCATGATTTTACTCTACTTTACTCTGACTTCTCTTGTACTCTGCTTGATCTCAGGTTTCACAAGGCGTGTATCACCCGTCAATCCATGAACGTATTTGTTACTCCACCCCATCCCCATCCAGAGACATGATCAGTATGCAGCGCCTGTGCGTGCAAATGAACATGAACGTTATTAGCATCCCGCCGCCCGCCCCACCCCATCCCAACCCCACCCTACCCATGTGTGTCAAAGTTGTGTGCACAGATGAGCCAAAAATAACAAGTAATTGGTTTAAACCTGTGTGCGCAGATGAGTCAATTCTGCGTGCGCACATGAGTCCCGTACCTTTTGTAAACCCCATCCCAACCCCACCCTACCCATGTGTGTCAAAGTTGTGTGCACAGATGAGCCAAAAATAACAAGTAATTGGTTTAAACCTGTGTGCGCAGATGAGTCAATTCTGCGTGCGCACATGAGTCCCGTACCTTTTGTAAACCCTAGGGTAAACCATCCCGAATATCACCAGGAATGGGTGGTATCAATACCAAAACTGGAAGCTTACAATTGGGTTTTCCATATCCATCCATAATCCCACTTCATTCATACACACGCAGCCACATATACATACATACAGTACATACATTACATTACATTACTTTACCTTACATTACATTACATTACACAACATAACAGAACATAACATAACGTAACCTAAGCATACATACATACGTACATACATACATACATACATAACAATACATACATAACAATACATACATAACAATACATACATAACAATACATACATAACAATACATACATAACAATACATACATAACAATACATACATAACAATACATACATAACAATACATACATAACAATACATACATAACAATACATACATAACAATACATACATACATCCATACATCCATACATCCATACATCCATACATCCATACATCCATACATCCATACATGCATACATCCATACATCCATACACCCATACATCCATACACCCATACATCCATACTTCCGTACATCCGTACATCCATACATCCATACATACCATACATTACGTTGCATTACATTACGTAACATAACATAACATAACAATACATACATACATACATACATGCATGCATACATACATAACATAACATAATATAACATAACATAACATAACATAACAATACATACATACATGCACGCATGCATGCATACATACATACGTACATACGTACATACGTACATACGTACATACGTACATACGTACATATGTACATACATACATACGTACATACCTCCATACACCCATACATTCATACATCCATACATCCATACATCCGTACATCCATACATCCATACATCCATACATCCATACATTACATGACATAACATAATATAACCATATATAATCCTGGATGCAATTTCCTCTACAGAATCATCAGGGGTGTTGACACCCCAAAAACCTTCGATTCTGTAGAGCCATCCTGCACCCCTACTTTGCTAAAAAATCAAAGACCATGGGCTGGCAAGCACCCAAAAACCATCCATTTTGGACATGTTTGGATTGTATTAGTATCTTAGTAGGTCCATGATTCTGTAGACAGGGGCCCCAACAGTCAGCCGGGAGTGCACAAAACCTTACCTTTTGGGCATGCAACTGATTTTGTAGAGATAAGGCTTGTGACAACCTAAGGTCTTTGATTTTCTAGTAAAGCATGCCCCTTAATGTCATATCTTCAGATCTTGATTGTGAGAGATGGTAAAAGGGAATGACCTTGATTCTGTAAAGGATAGTTCCCCGGAAACCCCTGTTGCCCAACATGTATGGGTTTTTGATTTTGTAGAGGGAGGTTAGATGTGAAAAATGCTGGTTAGTCTTCAATACCAGGGGTAGCCTTTGCAGTAGGAAAGGTATACGTGGCAGCCTATCGTGGCCTTTACAAAATCATACACCAAGGTGTCACCCTCTACAAAATCAATCTCCAAGGGGGAACCACAGATTGGCCTCTACAAAATCAAGGTTCTATTTTATGAGCTCCAGGGTCCTGGGTTTTTGGAATTTTGAAAATGCCCCCGGCATTCCTGAGATTTTTGCCCTAAGAATCTTTAAGGGCCTACTTATCGTGAGAACCCCTCAAAAGTTTGTATATATATAATTATATATATATATACTCGTAGGATTTCAGAATAAGGATTTTTGTTTGAGATCTTAGAGCCTGATTTTGTAGAGCAGATGTAGGGGGCCCACTTGTGAAAAGGTGAGACTTTGATTTTGTAGAGCGACCTATCTGAAGAAAACCTAGAAATTTTGATTTTTTAGAGAACATATGAGAAAAAGGCGGCAAAATCAAAAAGCAGACACTTGGCCTTGGGACGTTGGAGGGGTTTGTAGCTACAAAATGAAAGGCAGGCACTTGGGACTTTGGATGGGGCTTGTAAAACTTGTAAACATTCATGCTTCAAAATCAAAGACCAACAAAAAATCTCTACAGAATCGACTCCAAAAAAAATCTCGATAGAATCAACCTGGACGTTTGATCTCAAAAAATTATGATTTTTGATGCCTTCAAATGTGAGGTTCTTGATTTTGTAGCACGTATGAATCTGCCTAAAAAAATGATGCTACAAAATCAAAGGCCGGGTATTTTGGACATCTTGTACTGACTTGTAAAATCTTGTAAAGGAACTCATGCTACAAAATCAAAGACTGGCCATTTTGGACATCTTGGACTGAGTTGTAAAATCTTGTAAAGGAACTCATGCTACAAAATCAAAGGCTGGCCATTTGGGACATCTTGGACCGACTTGTAAAACATTGTAAAGAAACTCCTGCTACAAAATCAAAGACAGGCACTTGGGACTTTGGAGGGGCGTGTAAAACTTGTAAAACTTGTCAGCACACTCATGCTACAAATTCAAAGACAGGCACTTGGGACTTTGGATGGGACTTGTAAAACTTGTAAAACTTGTAAGCACATTCATGCTACAAAATCAAAGGCAGGCACTTGGGACTTTGGATGGGGTTTGTAAAACTTGTAAAACTTGTAAACACATTCATGCTACAAAATCAAAGACCAACAAAACATCTCTACAGAATCGACTCTAACACAAATCTCTACAGAATCATCCTTGGAGGTTTTAACTCAACAAGTGATATTTTTTGATTTGTTTTGATGCTTGCACATGTGAGGTTCTTGATTTTGTAGAAAACATGAATTTTCCTTGTCAGATATTTTTGCTGTGGAAGGCTCTTGATTTTGTAGAAGGTAACTCCCTACCCTGGAGAGCAGAGATTGATTTAGTAAAGTGGACACAGGGTGCCTGACGTTGGGGCCCTCTACAGAATCAGGGGTCCCAGCACCCCCCCCCAAATTGCAAGGGGGATCATATATACATGCATGCATGCATGCATACATCCATACGTACCTACGTACCTACGTACGTACGTACGTACGTACGTACATACATACATACACACAGACGTGAGCTCTTATTATCTATTTCGTTATTCTTGTCCATTAAAGCATGATTAGAGTCGTAATGTATTTTTTACATTATATAGATCTATGCTTATCAAATACGGAGTCTGACTATGACAATCGACCATTTGTTGTTCTTATGTCATTGCTTTCATTTCCATGATCTGTTTTCATGATATTATGATCACTGTTATAACCATGTCATGTTTTTCTCGCCAGGCTGCAGCACGTGGTCCAGGAGGCCCTGAATGCGCCGGTCTCCATCGAGGAATATCTTAACTACGTCCAAGGGCAAGCGCGTTTCCAGTTCAAGCCTGGGCCTTGAAGATGTGGGAAACCTTGGGAAACATTAATAAACCTCTAGCTGTAAGAAATCTTGGAACGATTTGGGATGACTTGGGATGATTTCGGATAGTTTTCGGATGATTTCGGATTGGTAATGGCATGTAATGGCCCACGAGACGCTTAATTCTTAAGGCAGGATTTTGCTAAGCCCGCAGTTTACTCATTGATTCTACCAATTTCAATAGTAAGTAGTTCATCATTACTTTGGTAGGAATTCCCCTATTGATCATTAATCAATGATTGACTTCAAATACCAGCAGGTTCTGTGTGTTATTTATTGGATGTGAGGGGCAGGGGTGGGGGATAATGTTCTTCCAAAACTCCAATGCTCGCAATGCACTGTCCGTACCAGCGTGATCAGATTCTTTGCACGACTTTGCACTTCAAAAACATCCAAAAACAATCTACAGTCGCTGATGTTCAGAGCGCCTTTTATACATGAATGACTAAAGAGCACATGTGTTAAGAATGGAGCTCAATTTGACTCACGGGAAACCTATCAGGCCCCAGACATCGTATGGATTGACAATGATTGACAGATTGATACCAATACCATGGTACCATTCCGCACCGTGCCGTACCATCATAATATAAATGTTCTATTTTGTGGGGAGGTGGAAAAAAATAGTAAAACATGTTGGCGTGGGCTGGAGTTTGCTAACTGAAACTGATTGCTAGGGGCACAGGCCAAGCCAGTCCCACGATAGACTTGAAGGGATTGATTTAAAACAAATTTAAAACAAATTGAAGCTGCAAAATTTTGACTATGCTCAGTTACTCACACTGTCTTGGGACAAACCGCAAAACTTGGCAGACTTAAAGTAATTACCACGGGGGAGTGATTTTCAAACAAATCCAACTCCTATTTTGTTAGACATACACTTCACATCACTTCGGATAAAGACATCCTAATGCCTTCATACTCTCATAGTTATGGTCGTCGTTTTTTCGCGCGGGGGGGGGGCAGGGCGTGCCAAAAAAGGTGCTGGAACTTGGTCCTAGAACGACGTTTTGGATCACAGATTTCCCGTTCTGGGTCCAAATTGGCGATGTTTCATCAAAATTGTCCTTTTGAAGATCAAAACCATTCAAAACCAATCTATCCATCCACTATGATGATAGATTTTGTTGATGGTTTCGACCCATACTCAAGAAAGTCCTGATGACCTGATGATTTTGTCCATCATTTTGCAGTTGATTCTGCTGGGTTTCCTCATCACCCAGCTGTCCCCGGCCACTAAAGGCCCTGCCGTGCCTGTAGTTCTGGCTACGCTCCAGCCCCTTGCAGCCTGCAGTAAGCAATACGTAGGTTTCACAGTTTCGAAGCTGCAGTTTCTGTGGAACATGGATCGGTCTCGAACATCCAGGTGGATCCATCCAGTATTTTACGCCACTGATTTCAATCATGGCCAAGTGCCAATGGGGGTCAATGTGGGAGACAATAACAAGACGATTTGACGATTTGACAGAGAGTGTATCCTCTCAAGATCCCACAACTCAGCGAAAACGTGGGTGCCGAAAAAACACGTGCGACCCTGTACTGTACATGATTTTGCGACCACTCGTGCATTGTTTTGTCAATTAAAAAATGCATATCCATAATATATGACCAACACAAGGGTATGCTGTATCATGTTGTATCCATTTTTTTGCAAACAGTCCCAAATCTCAAAAGTTGGGTATGCCATGGTATGCCATACAAGTTTCTGAATCAGTTCATGTTTTCATGTTAGGCATGCCCAATCAAAACATCAAACCACCCAAAGGCACAAGTTGTTGGTGTCGTGGCTCTGAATTCCATTTACATTTACGACATCATTTTTTTAAGCATAGTCATCGAATGAGTCCAGATGATGTGACCAAAAAAAGGTATGGTGCTGCAGAGATAGGAAACATATGAAAACATTGTTCCATTGGTTTTCTTGATTTTTACCTCTTATGAATCTTATGAATTGGGTTCTTTATTCTCAATTGGTTTCTTTATTCTCAGGGATGATTATTAACCATTCAACTGCGATGCCCCCTGAACTTGTGGCCGTTTGGTCCATCCTTGGTTCAAAATCACCGAGTTCTTAGCTCGTAGATCCAAAGACCTCCCTGGTCGAAACGAGGCGGGATCAAACACCGTGGCCAACGGGAAAATGATGGAAAATGTTGTTGCTGAATTTGCAGTATGGTGATTTACTATGATTTACTACATGATTTACTACATGATTTATTACGATTTCTGACTCGTTGGTGATTTCATGATGTTTCTCCTGAGATGATGATCCCAACTGGCTGCTTTCAAGACCTAGATCCATAATGATCCATAGGAATATCTAGACTATCACTTTTGCTGTGGCTGCAGAGGTGGCATTGTTCAAGCGGCAGATCCTATGAACACGAAACTTCTCGAGTCGGATTTCACTGGTTGATGAGCACTCTGAACGATCAGATTCATCGTTCCCCTTTGTTTTGAAGCATAAATTGAGACAGAAATCTGTGAACAGATGTGAAATTTGAAAATCATATTGCCAGCGGTGGTGTGTGTTTTGTATGACCTTGATGGCTGATGGCCTTGATGACATAGTAATCCCATCCCCCTAAAAAAAAACTCCCCCTTGTGTGGTCCCAAGTATGTGCTGCCATCCCCTTTTAAACCATGGTTTCTTGGGGACATTTAATGAATATTCATTCATGGGATGGGATTAAATATGACATATGATCACATGTTGAGTCAAATGTCCTCTCAGAATGTTGCTGAGTTTTTTGTCCCACTCAGTACGGCCACTAGATGCCACTAAATTCCTAATTCCCTTGGCTGGTTGGTGGTTTCAGATATATTATATTATATATTTCTGATTTTCAACTCTATCAGGGAGGATGATCGTTTAACAATGCTAGGGGATTGATACTGGCTGCTACTACTGTACCAGATTGTTCTATTTTCCAAATTTCACCTGTAGATGTGCCGAACGTTTCCTGGGAGCTCTGCTTGTGATACATATGGCAGAACCGCCAGCGGGTGACAGACCAATCCTGAGCGCCGATCGACATGATTATCGATTGGGCAATACGGCAAAGAGGAGTGTTTTAATCAACAGAAACGGATAAATGATGATAAATGATGATAAATGATGATAAATGAATATATATATAATATTATATTATATATATTATTATATATATTATAGCGAATTTCAACTGATGTCAACTAAGAAACAATATATGATGTCATGGGTATATCACGGCATACCACCGCAAGCCCACTCTAAGCTGTGTCAGGACATGACGAGCACGCAGGGGCCCATGTTCATTCCGCTCCCGCCTGGTCTTGCTGACCTCAGCATCTCGGCTTTTGTTAACCCACCAGGGCTGCCTGGGAAAGGGCGCTGATAGAAGATCTACCCTACAGATCCCTACAGTATGATGGTATGTCATGTTATATCAAGTGTGTGGGGATCTGTTTTGTTTGTCATCAGGCTTGGGAGTTGGGATGTAAGAATAGTTCTTCTATTTGCATGAATTTGGGAGGTAGTTTATTACTACTTGTAGTATTTGGATGTATTTTGGATCATTGACTATCTTAAAGTTTCAGATACTTTCAGATTGATAGTCCTGAAATGTCCTGAAGCACTATTTATCCTGAAACGTTGTCCAAGCCTTTTGTCCTTTTCAAAGGTAGCACATGTTTCACGACTTCCCTGTCATTGGATGGGTTTTTGTTGCGGATCCAAGAACTCTTTCCTAGACCCAGGATGACCTAGGTTCTGATAGATATGATATGACATTATTATATATGGGAGCCGTCCAAAAACCCCAGAAAGGTTTTTAGTAAAGGACCTATTCTCGCATTTTTCCCATGGTCTAAAACCTGCATCGCGCAAGTTTCGCGCAAGGGCGGCCCAAGGTACGCGCAAGTACTATTGTTATCATTATTACAAGTACTATTTTTAATTAACATGTTGATTACTACTACTACTACGACGACGACTACTACTACTACTACTACCACTACCACTACCACTACCACTACCACTACCACTACCACTACCACTACCACTACTACTACTACTACCACTACCACTACTACTACTACTACTACTACTACTACTACTACTACATTACCACTACCACTACCACTACTACTACTACTACTACTACTACTACTACTACTACTACTCTACTACTACTACTACTACTACCACTACCACTACCACTACCACTACCACTACTACTACTACTACTACTACTACTACTACTACTACTACTACATTACCACTACTACTACTACAACTACAACTACTACCACTACTACTACTACTACTTCTACTACTACTACTACAACTACTACTACTACTACAACTACAACTACATTACCACTACTATTACTACTACTACTACTACAACAACAACTACTACTACTACTACTACCACTACTACTACTACTACAACAACTACAACAACAACAACAACTACTACTACTACCGTATCTGATTTAGATCTTAAATACTAATATCTCAAGTTGATAAACATAGATAACCAGGGTGGTAAATAGGCCATCCAAAGAAAAAGGAGCAGATAGATAGATAGATAATAGACAGATAGATAGATAGATAGAGATAAAGCAGCCAACGCCATGCAGCAGCACGGAGATGGTGAGCAGGAAGGTGTTTCAGAGTGGTTTCAGACCTCTTTTGGGCTTGTTTTTTGGGTACCCCCAGCTTTGGGAGATGAAAAAAGAAAGAGAAAAGTTAGAGAAAGAGAGAGAGAGAGAGGGAGACAGAGAGAGGAAGAGGGAAAGAGAGAGAGAGAGAGATAGAGAGAGAGAGAGGAAGATGGAGAAGGCGAGAGACAGAGAGAGACAGAGAGAGGAAGAGGGAGAGGAGAGAGAGAGCGTTGTAAATGGTGAGCAGCGGGGTGTTTCAGAGTGGTTTCAGACCTCTTTTTGTCCGTAGGCTACCTCAGCTTTGGAGAAAAAACAGGAAAGAACGGGAAAAGGAAAAAACGGGAAAAGAAAGAAGAGAAGGGAGAAAGAGACAGAGAGAAAGAAGAAGTCTTGAGACGGTGAGCAGGAAGATGTGTCGAACTGGTTTCAGACGTCTTTTGGGGCCGGTTATGGGGCTACCTAGTTCTTAAGACATCCAAAAGAAGGGACTCAAAACAGATTGTACTTGAAACACATGCGGTCCGGAAAGACGTGCAGCGGTCCGGAAAAGCGAGCACCCAAAACGCACTCTAATTGTAGACACTGGTCCGGAAAGATGAGCAGCGGTCCGGAAAAGCAAGCACCCAAAACGTACTCTAATTGTAGCCATTGTGGTCCGGAAAGACATGCAGCGGTCCGGAAAAGCAAGCACCCAAAACGTACTCTAATTGTAGACCGAAAGACATGCAGCGGTCCGGAAAAGCAAGCACCCAAAACGTACTCTAATTGTAGCCATTGTGGTCCGGAAAGACCTGCAGCGGTCCGGAAAAGCAAGCACCCAAAAAGTACTCTAATTGTAGATATTGTGGTCCGGAAAGACGTGCAGCGGTCCGGAAAAGCAAGCACCCAATGTCTACAATTAGAGTGCGTTTTGAGTGCTCGCTTTTCCGGACCGCTGCATGTCTTTCCGGACCGTAATGTCTACAATTAGAGTACGTTTTGGGTGCTTGCTTTTCCGGACCGCTGCACGTCTTTCCGGACCACAATATCTACAATTAGAGTACTTTTTGGGTGCTTGCTTTTCCGGACCGCTGCAGGTCTTTCCGGACCGTAATGGCTACAATTAGAGTACGTTTTGGGTGCTTGCTTTTCCGGACCGCTGCAGGTCTTTCCGGACCGCGATATCTACAATTAGAGTACGTTTTGGGTGCTTGCTTTTCCGGACCGCTGCATGTCTTTCCGGACCGCAATGTCTACAATAAGAGTACGTTTTGGGTGCTTGCTTTTCCGGACCGCTGCATGTCTTTCCGGACCACAATGTCTACAATTAGAGTACGTTTTGGGTGCTTGCTTTTCCGGACCGCTGCGCGTCTTTTCGGACCGCGCTATCTACAATTAGAGTACTTTTTGGGTGCTTCCTTTTCCGGACCGCTGCAGGTCTTTCCGGACCACAATGTCTACAATTAGAGTACGATAGAGTACGTTTTGGGTGCTTGCTGTTCCGGACCACTGCATGTCTTTCCGGACCGTAATGTCTACAATTAGAGTACGTTTTGGGTGCTTGCTTTTCCGGACCGCTGCATGTCTTTCCGGGCCGCAATGTCTACAATTAGAGTACGTTTTGAGTGCTTGCTTTTCCGGACCGCTGCTCATCTTTCCGGACCGCAATGTCTCCAATGCGTTTTGGGTGCTCGCTTTTCCGGACCGCTGCATGCCTTTCCGGACCGCAATCGCTACGATTAGAGTACGTTTTGGGTGCTTGCTTTTCCGGACCGTTGCACGTCTTTCCGGACCGCATGTGTTTCAAGTACAATCTGTTTTGAGCCCCTTCTTTTGGATGTCTTAAGAACTAGGTAGCCCCATAACCGGCCCCAAAAGAGGTCTGAAACCAGTTCGACACATCTTCCTGCTCACCGTCTCAAGACTTCTCTTCTTTCTCTCTGTCTCTTTCTCCCTTCTCTTCTTTCTTTTCCCGTTCTTTCCTGTTTTTTCTCCAAAGCTGAGGTAGCCTACGGACAAAAAGAGGTCTGAAACCACTCTGAAACACCCCGCTGCTCACCATTTACAACGCTCTCTCTCTCTCTCTCTCTCCTCTCCCTCTTCCTCTCTCTGTCTCTCTCTCTCTCTCTCTCGCCTTCTGTTTGTCTCCATCTTCCATCTTCCTCTCTCCCTCTCTCTCTCTCTCTATCTCTCTCTCTCTTTCCCTCTTCCTCTCTCTGTCTCTCTCTCTCTCTCTCTCTCTTTCTCTACCTTTTCTCTTTCTTTTTCATCTCCCAAAGCTGGGGGTACCCAAAAAACAAGCCCAAAAGAGGTCTGAAACCACTCTGAAACACCTTCCTGCTCACCATCTCCGGGCTGCTGCTGCATGTCTTCCGGACCGCGTTGGCTGCTTTATCTCTATCTATCTATCTATCTATCTATCTATCTATCTATCTATCTATCTGTCTGCTCTTTAAATGTATTTCCTTGTATGTTGTGTTCAAGTCTTTTCTGTCTGTAAATTGTTCTTTTCATCAAGGTCAGCTAGACACCCCGAAGGGGTCTGAAACCACTCTGAAACCGCTCTGAAACCACAGAAGTTCAACACTTCCCAGTACTACTTCCCAGTACTACTGTGTACTACAAAGCTTGCACAAACCACTTCCCAGTACTACTGTGTACTACAAAGCTTGCACAAAGCACTTCCCAGTACTACTGTGTACTACAAAGCTTGCACAAAGCACTTCCCAGTACTACTGTGTACTACACAGCTTGCACAAAGCACTTCCCAGTACTACTGTGTACTACAAAGCTTGCACAAAGCACTTCCCAGTACTACTTTGTACTACAAAGCTTGCACAAACTACTTCCCAGTACTACTGTGTACTACAAAGCTTGCACAAACTACTTCCCAGTACTACTTTGCACTACAAAGCTTGCACAAACTACTTCCCAGTACTACTTTGTACTGCATGGCTTGCACAAACTACTTCCCAGTACTACTGTGTACTACAAAGCTTGCACAAACTACTTCCCAGTAC